>JAUMHN010329965.1:0-17982 GCA_032360265.1 Heliamphora ciliata | reverse complement strand
TTTTTCATTCCTTGATATAGGACATTCCATGTAAATTAAATAGCCAATTAATTTTGGTCCCCACAAATAAAAATAGTAACTTCTTAGGGAGGATATTTTTATTCACGTGTTAAGTGTATAACCATTACCCTTAATTTGAAGATACCGTGTCAAAGCTCTGAGCCCGGTGTGAACGAACTCTATTTCGCACTATAGTGGCTTACCCTACAGCTGATGGGTTAATGGTATTAAGCGGGTCTACTTGTTTGTTAGCAGATTCGATTTTTTTTGTTGTTTCACAGCGCCTTAAATGGGTATGGGACCCATGGACTTTTATGGTGGACTCGCTGGTTTGCAGATTATGCATTGTGGATAGTTTTTGGTGGAGGAGTTCAAGATCGACTATGATTTAGTGAAAGGTGGACTACTCCACACTTGTATTTACAAAGTTTCTTTAAGCTGCTGGGTTGTTTACCGAATAACAAAATCTTTGTGTTATTGGCTCGCTGATGTTTCTTAATGGTTGCATATCTTACATGTTGTGTAAGCGTTCAGGTCAGTGGCTACGGGCCCACCAATGTAGGCTTTTAAGCAATACCCAATGTGGTGGGCCCCTCTTGAGTATTTTTTGGAATGAATTAATAATATATATGGTGGTGAAGATGGAGTACTTGTGGTTTACTCTTTAGCGGCTTCTATTGGCAGAGCCTTTATAGGATTTGGGAGGTGGTTGGTTCTTCCTTTGCTCAGGCTATGTTTGAGTACTTGGATGGTACGCTCGGTTTGAGAACTAATAGTTGACTTCCTGAGTTTATAGGGTTCTAATATCTTCTCGGCTTTGTAGAGGATCTCTAATAGGGCCTTTGAGGAATGTGGGTTTGGGTTTGTAGCCGCGGTTTTACCAGATAGTTTTATGTGCAGATTGGATAACCAGCTATGGTTCTTGCCGGATGTTTTCTCTCTTGTTCTTCTCTAAATTTTGGACCTTGTGACCCTATCGAGGAGCCTATCTTCAGCAAGGTTTTGAGAGTTTTCAGTACTTTCTGCGTAGGCTGCGTTCTAGCTCATTTGATGTCTGATTATTTGGTTTCTTTTGTGTTATGGTTGTATACTGAAAATCATAATTTTGGTTTTAGTATTTAATTTTATTTTTTAATAAAATTAGTTTTTCCATTTTATGAGAATCTTAATGAGTAATATATGCATTTTATTATTTATTTGATATCGTGCATAGATGTCTTTTATTCTACATAGTATTTAATCCAGTGTGTAGAGTTCGGCTTGTACACAGAAAATCAGATTAAAGGTTCTTGTGGAATATAAGTTTTTAGATCACAGTTTACATGGAATTAGACTAACCATCAGTACGACTAAAGCACAAAGTTTTAGTAGTCCTATCTTGGTTATGGAAAACAGATAATAGCATCGTCTATTATTTTGGCTTGTTGTGCTAGTACACTTTATGTGTATTGAACAAGACTACGTTGGGGTAATTAATTTTGTGCTGACTATATTCGTTGTTTTTTTCATTATTGGGTGCGATCTTTTATGGTTCAGTAATCCCAGTGAGTTAGATAGAAATATTAATTATATGGTGAATATTAATTATTGACAGAATTTACGTCTCGAATAATCGGAATTGATGAAATTCCCTTAAAGAAGCTTATAAGTTTTGACCGAGCCAAACTGTGTAGGTGAATTTTATAATTCGACAGACAAATAAGTTAAGCGGAAAGGTTTAAGAAATTTTCGAAGTAGCCGATTAAATATAATTGTCAATAATTTAATTTAATCGGCGGGTATCTGTAATCTTAAAGTGGGGAGAATAAATAAGTATTTAATAACAGAAGCTCGAATACTACGGTTTTGAGAATAAGACTAGGAGTGCAATTATAATTCTATAGTAGAATGAATTTTAATTTATGTTTTTATAAAATTGCTTCTCGGTTGAGGCAGGATTTCATAATTATATTGGAGGCCCATGTCTTATTGCGATGACGGTTGATGAAGCTTCCGTTTGGCCGAGACCCATGGTGTTCTGATTATGGATTTTTTTAACATTGGGTTTTGGGGTTTTGCTGATTATTGTGTTTTGGATGCTGAAGCTCAGATGTTTTGGTGTATTTCTTCGACATCGAAGATTTGGTTTCTTCGCCGAGGTGAAGGAATTGTAGTAAGTTCATAAACAGTGTAGTATGCTTGGTTTTGCTTATGCACCACTATTTCGGGTTACTTTTCTCCTAGAGGTGCTGGTTAAATCGGTTGTTGGCTTAAGTCTCTGTATTCAAGTTTCATTCTGCTTTGAGGAAGACCCAATTTCTTGGTGTTTTGAGATTTATTTAGAAACTGTAAAGAAGACAAAGACGATCCACCTACCTTGGTGTGACTAGGCTTGATTTTGGCTTGGCTGGTTTTGTCTTAATCAGGTGGTTTTTAGATTAATGCGGGTTGGTAGGGCTGCCGGTAAAGCAGCTGGTCCCTCGTAAATTGTACTATGATGATAATGGCTAAGTGCATCTTGTGGGTTAGCATTTACACTTACAGCTGCAAGTGGTTTTCAAAGTGTTGATTTAACCAAGACAGTGGCTTACACTACAACTGATGGGTTAATGGTATTAAGCGGGTCTACTTGTTTGTTACCAGATCTAGTTTTTTTGGTTGTTTCATAACGCCTTATTTGGGTATGGGACACACGGACTTTTATGGTGGGCTCACTAGTTTGGCATATTATGCATTGTGGATAGTTTTTGGTGGAGGAGTTCAAGATTGACTATGATTAAGGGTAAGGTGGACTACTCCACACTTGTTCGCACTTGTATTTATAGAGTTTCTTTAAGCTGCTGGGTTGTTTACCGAACAACAAAATCTTAGTGTTATTGGCCCGCTAATGTTTCTTTAATGGTTGTATATCTTACATGTTGTGTAAGCGTTCATGTCAGTGGCTACGGGCCCACCAATGTAGGCTTTTAAGCAACTCACAATGTGGTGGGCCGCTCTGGAGTATTTTTTGGAATGAATTAATAATGTATATGGTGGTGAAGATGGAGTACTTGTGGTTTACTCTTTAGCTGCTTCTATTGGCAGAGCCTTTATAGAGTTTGGGAGGTGGTTGGTTCTTCCTTTGCTCAGGCTATGTCCGAGTACTTGGATGGTACGCTCGGTTTGAGAACCAATAGTTGACTTCCTGAGTTTATAGGGTTCTAATATCTTCTCGGCTTTGTAGAGGATCTCTGATAGGGCTTTTGAGGAGTGTGGGTTTGGGTTTGTAGCCGCGGTTTTACCAGATAGTTTTATGTGCCGATTGGATAACCAGCTATGGTTCTTGTCAGATGTTTTGTCTCTTGTTCTTCTCTAAATTTTGGAGCTTGTGACCCTATCAAGGAACCTATCTTCAGCAAGGATTAAGAGTTTTCAATACTTTTCGCATAGGTTGCGTTCTAGCTTATTTGATGTCTAATTATTTGGTTTCTTTTGTATTAGGATTGTATATTAAAAATCGTAGTTTTGGTTTTAGTATTTAATTTTATTTTTTAATAAAATTAATTGTTCTATTTTATGAGAATTTTAATGAGTAATATATGCATTTTATTATTTATTTAATGTCGTGCATAGATATTTTTTATTCTACATAGTATTTAATTTAGTGTGTAGAGTTCGGTTTGTACACAGAAAACCAGATTTAAGATTCTTATAGAATATAAGTTTTTAGTTCACAGTTTACATGAAATTAGACAAACCATCGGTACGATTATAGCACAAAGTTTTAGTAAACCTATCTAGATTATGGGGAACAGATAATAGTATCGCCTATTATTTCGGCATGTTGTGCTAGTACACTTTATGTATATTGAATTAGACTACGTTGGGGTAGTTAATTTTATACTGACTATATTCGTTGTTTTTATTCATTATTGGGTGCGATCTTATCTGGGTCAGTAATCCCAGTGAGTTAGATAGCAATATTAATTATATGGTGAATTAGTTATTGACAGAATTTACGTCTCGAATAATCGAGATTGATGATACTCCCTTAAGGGACCTTATAAGTTTTGATCGAGCCAAACCGTACTGGTGGATTTTATAATCCGGCAGTCAAATAAGTTAAGCGGAAGTGTTTAAGAAATTTTCGAAGAAACTGATTAAATATAATTGTCAATAATTTAATTTAATCGGCGTGTATCTGTAATCTTAAAGTGGGGAGAATAAATAAGCATTTAATAACAGAAACTCGAATACTACGGTTTTGAGAATAAGGCTATGAGTGAAATTATAATTCTATAGTAGAATGAATTTTAATTTATATTTTTATGAAATTGCTTCTCGGTTGAGGCAGGATTTCATAATTATATTGGAAGCTCATATCTTATTTACTTCACATATCCCTGCTGTAGCCTATATATATGCTGTTATAAAATCTGACGTGAATTAATTCATTAATTTGCCAGTTAGCTTGGTGGCTAGGGTTTCCACGTCTTTGAAACCCTAAGCCAAGTTAAAGATGTTTTTGAAGAACATAATTGATCAAATTTCATACTTTATTTGTGTTTAGCATTCGGGAATATAGCAGAAGACTTGTGTCTGAGATTTGATTAGAAGCCAAAAACTGCGACAGATCGTTAACTGAAAATTATTGAAGCAACCGAAATATCTTACCAGATAGTTAATCTTGTTTATCATTTAATTTGCTTCAAGTAATTTGATTACTTTCATTAATTTTTTTAGTTGTTAATTTACCCACATTTCACACTTAGCACATCGTCATCTTTTGTTAATTCATTAATTAGTGCTAACATAATTTGACAATGCAACTAACAATATTGTTATTATTATAATCCAAGCACTTACATATATATGTTTGTAATTGTTAATATTACACTCATATTTTATTTTTTATATTTTTTTTAATTTTTTCTTTTAATGTACTATTTTCTTTTTCCTTTCATTTTCTTTTAATACTAGTTTAATGTTTCTTTATTATATAAGTATAATTTCTTTTTCTAATATATTTCAATTTCATTTCCTTTTTCTTTTAATGTTAGCTTTTTTTTCCTTTATTAATACTCCATTTACTTTTCTTTTTCTTTTAAGGTTTGTTTAATTTTCTTTTCATAGCATCATTTTTATTTTATTTTCTTTATCTTTCATGTTAGTTTGTTTTTTTTAAATAACTCTATTTTTCTTTCTTTTTATTTTGCCACATCTTTTAGCACTAGCATAATTTTCTTTTAATTGCATTCCGTTTATTTTTCTTTTCTTTTATTTCATTAAACTCAAAAATTACAAAAAATCTTTTAAACTAATTTTTGTCTTTAAATGTTAGTATAATTTTCTCTTATTATAGTAGTTTAATTCTTCATTCCACTTCTTCTCTTTCGTTTTGTTTAAAAATATAATATAAATAATTTAATTTTTCGTTTGTTTAATAGTCTAGATTAGCATTTTTTAACAATCTTATTTTGGCTTAATTCTTCTTTTGCAAGTTCTGTCACGCCCCCAACACCAGGCTCACGCGAAAGCCCACCAAAACACCCATTTAATAAAAATAAATTTTACAGTTGGAAATCAAAATACAGCAGTTGGATAAAAGATTTTCCAAGTTCAGTTCTCATAAATGATAAATATGCATTCTCATACATGAATAAATATATCGCCCAAAGGCGTACAAAACCAACCTTCACAAGCATCACATGTAAAGATACATGTCTCCAAAAAGAAAAAACTACAGCAAGTCTTCTATCACCTCTGCAACTAGGTCAACTCTGTGTGCTCACATGAAAAAGGTTTTACAGCAAAAAAATTCCTACACCGTGAGCTGAAACCCAATAGAACATAGATAGTAAAACTGTAATACAGATCATGCAATCATAAGGTGGGAGCTAACTCGACCACAAAAGCCAAATAGGTTTTTCTCTAAAAAATTAGCAATTTTCAACCTTGAAACTATGCATATAATTTTAACAGATATCATGCTACAGTTAAGAAAAAGCAGTAAAAAATACAGCATTCTCCACCCGGGATACACAGCCGAGGAGACACGATAAAACGTAATCTTATGTACCGACTCTGCCACACCGACAAAGGTAACAATTATAGACTCTCGTCCATTACCTTACACCCACAAGTTTAGTAATGACAAGTTCTATACGGACTTACGACAACGACGCCATTAACGAAGGCAACCAAATCACTCAATTTACGGGAGCTAGTCCGAAGGTACAGAGCACCTGCTACTTAATTTACGGGACTTGAGCCTGAGGGTACAAAGCACCCACACACACTCAATTTACGGGGTCTAACCTAAAGGCATAGAGCACCTACGCTACGTACATTTTCGGACTTACACCGATGAGCAATGGAAGCCCAACTCAACCAAACCCATTGTCACGATACATCTATGAAAAACATTTCAAAACTCGCAAAACAAATATACAACACATGTATATAAGAAGATCGAATCCATGAACCATGGAGATCAAACAAAACATGTAAAAACATATTTTTACCAAAACGTTTTAGAAGTTGAGACTCAACCCTAAGGGTCAGCTACAAACCTTCAACAAACATGTTTTTTCCCCAAAGTTTTCATCAAAACTCCTTTTTCAAACCATCCCCTTGAAAACCAACCTCTGAAACACGAGATTACATTAATCCATCGCTTTTAAACCATTTGAGGAAAGTGAGGGAAGCCAATACCCAACCACCGAACCACCAACACAACACCAACAACTCACACAGGACCCCAGTCGGCTGGCCCAAGCCCCTAGTCGACTAAAAAACTCTCTAAAAAAAGAAAACCCCAACAGAAGGAATTTCAGTCGACTGACCTCCCAGGTCCAGTCGAGTGAACTCACCAAATGATGATCAAGTCGACTGACCACCATGGTTCAGTCGACTGAATAACCCAAAAAATGGTGTTTAAGGTACAGATCAGCCTTTTTAAACCCAAGACGAAGCCTCAAAGCTTCCATCAAACACCCTTGAACTCACACACACCCAAGCCTATCACCAAAGGCCCCAAACGTAGCATCCAACACCGTTTTCATCCAACCAAAATGCCAAAAAACGGTTTTAACCCAAAACTAGATTTTAAACATAAATCACCTTTCATGCATTTTTAAATGGTAGAAACACGTAGAATTACACGTAGTACCCTCTAACAGTTATACAGTTTAGGATCCTAGCTCGGTGAGTTAAAAACTCGATGCCTCGATCCACGTGCAAAATCGAGCTTTGTCAGAATAAAATTTCGTCCGGGTGGATGCGTAGACTACGATGCTAATACTGAGGATCAGCAGTTGGCTTGTCAAAAATCAATCCCCGGGCCCCTGAGAAGTTTGAGAGAAGGCAGAGAAAAAAGGAGAAAACTTAATCATTAAGTTTTGAAAATATCTTTTGAAAATATCTAACTCCAGTTATTTATAAGCCTCCAAAATATCTTTTTTTTTAAAATTTTTGAAATTCGAACCGCAACTTCCAACAACCCCTGGAACCAACCCCGCATGCTTATTTAAACGTAAACATGCATCAAAATGAATAGATCATACATCGTAGAAAAATATATGCAAAAACACATCCAACATATATATTAGTCTCCAAAAGGGACGGGTCCGGGGCTCACAACTCGTCCCCCCTTAAGGAATTTCGCCCCTGAAATTCACTACAAGGTCACAAATAAAAAAGCTCCTGATATCTAACACGCATTCCCAACTCCAGCTCCCATGTCGCTTCTTCAACCACATGATGAAACCATAGGACCTTGACATAAGCAATGGTTCTGCCTCGCAACACTTGCTCATTTGTATCAAGAATCTTCACCGGACGCTCCTCATAAGTGGCATCCTCATCAACCCGCATCTCGGCCCAATCTAACGCATGTGAAAGATCAAGCTCGTACCTTCGAAGCATAAAAATGTGGAACACATTATGCACAAATGCTAACTATGGTGGCAAAGCCAAACGATATGCAACCTCTCCAATCCTGTCAAAGATCTCAAAAGTTCCAATGAAATGATGTGATAGCTTCTCGCTACGATCGAATCTCATCAAACCTCTACGTGGAGAGACCTTCAGAAACACATGATCCCCCACTATAAACTCCAAAGGCCTCTTCCTCTGATTTGCATACTCTTCTGACGGCTCTGTGCTGTCGCTAGACGCTAGCGAATCACCGCGATCTCCTCTGTCATCTCGCGTACCATGTCGGGTCCCAAGACTATGGTCTCTCCCACATCTGTCCAACATACTGGTGATCTACACGGCCTACCATATGGAGCCTCATACGGTGCCATCTCAATACTGGACTGATAGCTGTTGTTGTATACAAACTCTACTAATGGTAGATGATCCTCCCAGGAACCTCTGAAATCAAGGACATAGGCCCTTAACATGTCCTCCAGAATCTGTCTAGTCCTCTCAGACTGGCCATCTGTCTGGGGGTGAAAAGAAGTTCTGAACATCAAGTTTGTTCCTAAAGCTTTCTGAAGACTCTGCCAAAAGCACGATGTGAAGCGCGAATCTCGGTGAGAAACAATAGACACTGGCACTCCATGCAAGCGGACTATCTCTCTGACATACAATTTACTCTATTGGTCCACTGAGTCCTTCACGCGGATAGGAAGAAAGTGTACAGACTTCGTCAACCTATCAACCACGACCCAAACGGCGTCGTGTCTCCTAAGTGAGCGAGGAAGTTTTGACACAAAGTCCATTGTGACGTTCTCCTACTTCTGCTCTGTTATCGGTAATGCCTATAACATGCCTCCCGATTTCTGGTGCTTCACCTTTACCTTCTGATAGGTAAGGCACTGTGAAACAAACTAAAGTACGTCTTTCTTTATTCATGTCCAATAGAACTGACGATATAAGTCATGGTACACTTCGTGCCTCGAAGATGTACTGCAAGGCGAGAATGATGACACTCACGTAGGATATCCGCGCGGCATGACTCTGGCACAAACAACCTCCCAGCCAATCTCAGACTCTGGTCTAAACTCACAACCCATCCCGCTGTATCGTCTCCACTAGCAACACGATCTCATATCATCTGGGCTTCCTGATCCGTCAGGTAAACCTCTAACACTCGTGCACTCAATGCTGGTTGTGAAACTACTGAAAACAAGGTGGCCCCCATCGCTATCTTTCCAAGACACAAATCAAACTCTCCAATCTCTCCAAACATAATCCACTCACGTATAGCCACATATTCTAACGACCCATGAGACCTCCTACTAAGCGCATCAGCCACAACATTGGCCTTCCCTGGATGATACCGCAAGTCAAAATCATAATCCTCCAATAATTTCATACATCGTTGTTAGCGCAAGTTCAGGTCCTTCTACGAAAATAAGTATTTTAAACTCTTGTGATCGGAGAAAACCTCGAAGTGCTCATCATAAAGATAGTGGCGCCATGTCTTTAAGGCAAAGACCACGGTAGCCAACTCCAGATCGTGTGTCAGGTATTTCTTTTCATGGATCTTCAGCTGCCGAGAACCATAGGCTACAAGCTTCCCTTCCTGCATTAAGACACAACCCAAACCGTCGTGTGATGCATCACAGTACACTGTATATCCCAAGCCTCGCTCGGGAATAACGAACACTGGCGTGATAGTCAATATCGTCTTCAGCTCTTGGAATGCCGACTCACAGGACTCACTCTAAATGAACACAACTCCCTTCCACGTCAGACGCGTCATCGGCGTAGCAAGTCTCGCAAAATCCTTCACGAACCGCCGATAATAACCTCCTAAACCCAGAAAACTACGGATCTCAAAGACATTCTTCGATCGCTCCCAACCCGTCACAGCATTTGTCTTCGGCGAATCCACAGCTACCTCGTCTGTTGACACTACGTGTCCCAGAAACCTCACCTCAGACATCCAGAACTCGCACTTCTCGAACTTTGCATACAAGCGATGTTCTCTCAGAGTCTGTAGCACGATACGCAGGTGTTCCTCCTGTGCCTCCCTAGTGGGTGAGTAGATGAGAATATCATCCACGAACACCACCACAAAACTGTCCAGATAAGGATGGAAGATCCGGTTCATCAAATCCATAAACGTAGCTGGAGCATTCGTTAAATCAAATGGCATAACCAGAAACTCATAGTGACCATAGCGAGTTCAGAAGGCAGTTTTTTCTATGTCCTCATCCCTAATCCTCAACTGGTGATTTCCTGATCTCAAGTCAATCTTGGAAAAGCAGCTCGACCCCTTCAACTGATCAAACAAATCGTCGATCCTCGGTAAGGATACTTGTTCTTTACAGTCACCTAATTCAGCTTTCGATAGTTGATACACAATTGCAAGGATCCATCTTTCTTCTTAGCAAAAAGAGTAGGAGCTCCCTACTGTGAAGTACTTGGGCGTATAAACCCCCAAGCCAATAACTCCTGTAGCTGTACCTTGAGTTCACGTAACTCAGCGGGTGCAAAATGGTAAGATGGCATGGATATGGGAATAGTTCCTAGAACCAACTCAATAGAGAATTCTACCTCTCGGTTCGGCAATAACTCAAACAAATAGTCTAAAAAGACATCTGGATAGTTGCCAACCACCGGATGTAATGCTCCTCGAACCCCAACTCCCTCATCCATCATGAGAGCTGCAAAGAGGGAACCCAGGTTGCCCTGGTTCCACACAGTGCCGGGCATAGATATCAAACCCTCATCTCGGTCACCCACAAAGAAAAACTAATCTCCTGCCAGTGTACAAATCATTACCCTTCGTCGATCGCAATCGATAAAGGCACAATAGGTGGTCAGCCAATCCATCCTGAGGATGACATCAAATGCGGTCATGTCTAGAATAATAAAATCAAACTCTAAAAAATGACCGGCGAACTCTAACACACAGGATCTACAAACAAGACTCAACGTCACACTCCCACTTACTAGGGTCTCCACGCTCAAAGTACTACCCAACCAGTCCATTTCCAACCCCAAAGTAGATGCAAAAGCAGATGATATAAACGAATGCGATGCTCCGGTGTCTATGAGAGCACTGGCCCATGATCTAAAGACTAGAAGAGTATCCCTGATCATGGAGGTGGTAGCAGCAGCATCGGGCACGACTGGTGCTCAAAATGAACTGGGATCTGCAAGAACATAAGCTTTAGCATGTCCACTGTGGCCCTGAACTGTCGACTGTTAGCCCGACTGTACCGAAGTGCCCTCTTTTGCGAATCTAGATGGCTGCCGTCCCTGAGCGGATGGAGTAGTAGGTGCTCCAGCTATACTCCTCATACTCCCTCCTCTGGGGAAATCTCTATGGATGTGCCCAGACTGGCTGCACTCAAAACATACCACCGGTCCCCTCCCTTGCGCCTGCGCCTGTGACGGTGCCTAAACAGGCGCTGAACTTCAGCACTCTGCCGCACGATGCCCTGGCTGTTAGCATCTAAAGCAAATAAGCGCTCTCTAATATGACCTTCCTGTTGAAGCTACGGGAGGTATCGATGCAGAAGACTGTGGCGGATACGACCCCGCTAGATGTGAACTCGGACCAGATGTTCGTCGACGCTTGTTCTCCCTGCGTCCCTGACTATGTGTTCATCCCCCATCTTGCTGACCCTTACTGTCCCTATCTCTGTGCTTCTCGTTCAGAGTGACTTCCACCTTCATGGCGGTCTCCACCAACTCTGTAAAGACCTGCATTCGGAATGTTGCCACTTTATCTCTAATAGCGGGCCTTAAACCCCTCTCGAACCTCTTCGTACGAAACTCATCTGTAGGTACGATCTCCTGTGCAAACTGAGATAGGCTAGTAAACTTAGTCTCATACTCAATCACAGTCATCATCCCCTATGTCAGAAAAAGGAAATCCTCACTGTAGCAATCCCTCAGTGTTGCCAACAAGTATTTCTCTAGAAATACCTTGGTAAATGCCTCCCATGTGCCCCCAACTGTAGTCTTGGCAATCTTCCACCACATATGAGCACTCCCCCCCAACTGGAAGGCAGCAAAGGTAACCCTCAGATCATCTTCCTCAATCTGAAGCGTATTTAGGATCCTAGTGATCTGCTCTAGCCATTCAGTGGCAACCGAGGGGTTGGGATCCCCATAAAAGGTAGGAGGGTCCAGACGGCGAAACTCACACATCGCGACCATCGCCCTCGGCTCAGGTATATTCTCGCTTCCCTTGGTGGCCTTAGCCAGTTGCCGGATGGAGCCGACCATCTCACACAACAAATCTCCCCTGTCAATAGGTCCTTGGGGTGCATTAGCATCCCCAACATCTGGGACTGGGACATCCCTTCAGCCAGAATCACAGCCACGGCCTCAACCTCGGCCTCGTCCTCCCTGCGCGGACATAACTCTATACGAAAGCAATATAACAGGATAAGCATCTATACAACATGTGATTGCTAACGTAAACTCACATAAGCATGCTAACACATAGCCACTTAGATCATGTCATCACATCTCACATACCGAGGAGAACCAACAAGAAAGACTCATCACTCCAGACAACCTACTTAGATTCCTTGCTAGAAATCACGTCCGTGAAATGCGTCTCTAACATGGCTCCTATGTTTGTTAATTCAAATGCCCGAAGGCAAAACTAATCAATCCTAAGGTCCAATCTCCATACACATGTATACACCACAAACTATCATGCTGATGTTAGGAAAATGCTATAACACATGCAGTCAAGTACACATATATCCTCACAAGGTGATGTACCATCTTTCCCATGGCTCATTGGTATTCTATAAGACCCTAACCTATTTTGTTTTTAGAATAATTTCAGGATTAACAGAGTTAGAGTTAATCTTTGACCTCGGGCGTTGGGGTTTGTGCTTCTTCACAATAGAACAATAGGTGCGTATGAGTTTTATGCTTGTTCTAGTTTCGTTGAGGCTCGTTTGGCTTGGTTTAAGGCTAAAAAACTAGTTTTACGCAGAAAAACAAATTGCTCTGAGGTTCGATCGACTGGAGGGGTTGGCCCAGTCGACTGGACCGAGATTTTCTAGTTCGGTCGACTGAACTAGGGTGTTTGATCGAGTGGACCGTTGCACTGGGCCATTTTCATGTTTCCAGTAGGCTGTTCAGTCGACTGGAATGGGGGTTTAGTCGACTGAACTGAGAATTTTGGAAAATTTTAGAGTTTTTCTATAAATATCAAGCTTGGAGATATTTTGGAAAAGATTACTTCTAAGTAAAGTTTCAGTTCTCTCTGCCTTCCCTCTAGATTTCTGAGGGCCCGGGACTTGGTTTTCAACAATTCGACAGTGGATCCTTGATGTTGGTGCCAGGGGCTTCGTATATATCTGAACAGATTCTCGTTTTGCCGAGGTTTAGTTTTTGAGGCTTTGAGTTTTGACTCTTCGACGTAAGATTTTAGACCCTACTGCTGTATAAGGGTGTTTTATGTAATTATACGTGTTTTCACCGAGTAAAAAATACATTAAATGTGATTTTTATGTGTAAACCTTAGTTTTTGGGTAAAAGCGGATTTTTACCCCTTTTCTTGGTTGAATACATGATCTGGGTGTGTTGACATCCGTGGTTTTCAAAAAGAGGTTTGAAAACGGTGATTTGTGAAATCGGGTGAAAAATGTCATTTTGGAGGTTTGGAGCTAACCCACGGGGTTGAGTCTTACCTTTTAAACGTTTTGTTGAAAATTGTTTTAGATCTCCATGTCAGTGGATTGGATCTCTTTTATACATGTGTTGTATAAACTATTTTGGGAGTTTTCGTAGTTAAGCTACGGTGGGTTTTTAAATGTTCTCCATAGATGTGCTGTGAAAGTGGTATTGTTGAGTTGGGTTTCCATTGCTCCTCGGTGTAAGTCTAAAAATGTGCGCAGCGTAGGTGCTCTGTACCTTCGGGTTAGTCCTCGTACATTGAGTGTAATTTGGTGCTTTGTACCCTCGGGCTCAGGTCCTATAAATTAAGCAGCATGTGCTCTGTACCTTCGGTTATCTTCCGTAAATTGAGTGGTTTGGTTGCCTCCGTTAATGGCATTATTGTTGTGACTCCGTATAGAACATGTCATTACTAAACCTACGGGTCGAGAGTAATGGACGAGAGTCTATAGTTGTTACATTTGTCGGTATGGCAGAGTCGATACATAGGACTACATTTTATCTTTCTCCTCAGTTGTGTGGCTTGAGTCGAGCTTACTGTTTATTTACAGCTTTCCCTTAACTGTGGCATGATATCTGTTAGGATGATATGCATAGTTTGAAGGATAAAAATGTGAGATTTTATGAGATAAAACCTTTTAAGACTCGTGTTAGTCTGGTGGAAAATTGATGGTTTTTGAGAGGAAAACCTTTTTGGCTCCCGTGGTTGAGCCCGTGTATGTATAATTGCATAGCCTGCTTTACAGCTTTATTGTCTACTTTTTATTGGGCTTCAGCTCACGGTGTGAAATTTTGCTATAAAACCTTTTCAGGTGAGCACGAGGAGTTGACCTAGTTGCAGAGGTGGTGGAAGACTTGCTGTAGTTTTTCCTTTTGTTTTGACATATACTTTTACATATAACACCTATGATGGCTAGTTTGTATGCCTTCGGGCGATATGCTTATTCATGTATGAGATGCATGTTTTCAGTTTATGAGAGTTAAACTTGGAAAATCTTTTATCCAAATGTTGTATTTTGATTTTCAACTGTAAAACCTATTTTCTAAAATGGGTGTTTTGGTGGGCTTTCGCGTGACCTAGATGTTCAGGGCGTGACAACTTAGTATCAGAGCTCTGGGTTCGAATACCTATGAGCTGTGGAAAGATGGTGTGTTACCTTGTGAGGATGTGTGTGTGCTTGGTTGCCTGTGTTTGGAATATGAGCATGTTGATGTCGTGTATATGTGATGATGGAGGTTGGACCTTAGGATTGATTAGTCTTGCCTTCGGGCGTTTGGACTAACAAACTTGGGAGCCAAGCTAGAACCGCATTTCATGGACATGATTTCTAGTAGAGAATCTAAGTAGGTTATCCAAAGTGACGCGCCATTCTTGTTGGTTCTCCTCGGTATCGGTGTTGTGTTCTCATGATCGTTGTGGCTACGTATTAGCATGATTATGTGTTATGTGGTAGAAGTAACATGATAGATCGACCTTAGTTTATCGTGTTTCATGCTTTCTTCATATAAGACCTGTACACCCTTAGAACAACGAGACTGTGGTTTGGGTCTTGGTTATGCGACTCGGTTGCTATCAGTTGCAGAAGCAGGGTTGTGGTTTGAGCATCGATCGCGGGGTATATTGTGGAACTCATCAGTGAGTTAGGTTCAATCGTGTGAGGTTGGCCTCATTTGGCAAACCGTTGATTGTTTGAGCAGAGTTTTGTTTAGGTATAGTCAAAGTATGTTTGATGGCTTTGACTTGGGTAGCTGACTCCTCTCGAGAGTTGCAGCTGTATTCGGGTGATGAGGTATCAGAGACCCCGAGAATCAGTAGTTATGACTGGATTAGTGGAAGATCTGAGGAGCGTGATTATCCCTTTTGGGGTTTTGATGTACGTGGTTTTGGTCGTGTGATGAATTAGATACGTCGTGAGCCATGCTATGTCTTGAGCCGTGTACTCGGGACGGGGTATAGACGGGAACATAGTGGATGGGACCATAGAGATCCTTGGTCGAGCGTATGTTGAAATAATAGAATGTGTGGTTTTGGAGATATTTTCTGATAGTCAGGATATCGATGGTGGTCAGCAGGATGTTGTTGGTAGTCTGAGTAGTCTGATGACCTTAGACGTTGTGTACCTTTTGAGGTTTGAAAATTGAGTTCTGACTGAGTGAACTCAAGGATATGGGAATGAGTATGAATTGTAGTTATGCTGGGAAGAGCATGGGTTATGACTATATGGGAATGCGTAAAGGTTCCTACGACCAGTATCGGTTCTGTGGGATTCCTATAGGAATGTAGGTCAGTGGTTTGGTCGATATCCTAGTGATTGGGAGATCGTGTTCAGGAACCGTGCGAGGTTCATGTGGTTAGTTTAGTGCTGAGATGATGTATCCCTGGGTATGACATGTCTGGAGGTTGTTTATGTTCCACCTTAGGTTCAAAAATGGGTATGCTGTTTGCCCACTGGAGCGTAGAGATCCTTAGTCGAGCGTATGTTGAAATAGCAAAACGTGTGGTTCTGGAGATATTTCCTAGTAGTCAGGATATCGATGGTGGTCAGCAGGATGTTGTTGGTAGTCTGAGTAGTCTGATGACCTTAGACGTTGTGTTCCTTTTGAGGTTTGAAAATTGAGTTCCGAGTGAATGAACTCAAGGATATGAGAATGAGTATGAATTGTTGTTATGTTGGGAAGAGCACGAGTTATGACTGTATCGGAATGCGTAAGGGTTCCTGCGACTATTATTGGTTTTGTGAGATTCCTACAGGAAAGTAGGTCAGTGGTTTGATCGATATCCTAGTGATTGAGAGATCGTGTTTGGGAACTGTGCGAGGTTCATGTGGTTGGTTTAGTGCTGAAATGACGTATCCCTGGGTATGATATGTCTGGAGGTTGTTTGTGTTCCACCTTAGGTTCAGAAATGGGTATGCTATTTTCCCACAGGAACGAAGTGTGGAGTGATAAGGTTCAGCAATGTACCGTGTGGTTTGGCTAGCCTGGTACGATAGGTGAGAAATCGTAGAGTACAATGTCTGTGACCGATGTGTGCTTTGAGAGCGAAAGTGCGAAAGGTGTCTGCATGGTTGTGGGAGTTATTAGTAACTCTGGATGAAAGGTCTCAGAATTGGGTTCCCTTTGTTTGATGTTGTGCCTTGGACAGTGAGCTCGAGGCGGCGACGTGATTGTGGTTTGCCTAGCAGGAGTTAGGTTGTATAGCGCAACCTTGTGGAGTGAGGTCTTGGGCGCAATGGTATGTGTCGTACCAGGTATACGGATGGCTGGTGTTCATGCGTGTGAATGAGGTCAGAGAGAGCTTGGTGTAGCGGATGACTTGAGTTGTGTGATCGGAGTTGACAACAGCTGTCTGACTGTAACCAATGTGGCCTCGGGGTAGGACTTACAGAGTTCTTAGAGGCTTAGTGTTGAGGAGCACTCCTAGTATGTTGAGGATGGGTCATGGTTTCTTATTGGCCTTTTTCCTTTCCTTTGGATGGAAGGAGAAAGAGAGTTTTCTTGTAGAAGATTGTCTGGTGCGAGTTGTTTTCATCTTGGACGGACAGAAATGCCAGGTTTTTGATTGGTTCAGGTTTTGCCTGTGTCATGAGATTTTGGAATCTCAGTAGATCTATACCCGTGTGTGACCCTTGGAGTTGTGACTCAGGGACTTGTATCGCCGTAATCGAGTGATTGTGGGTTTGATCCTTCGTGGTTTCGACGCGAGGTGTGAGATGCTCTACATTTGACTGTCTATGTGTGTGACTTGAGATTCGATTGCTCCCGCAGTTAGGGACCATAAAGAATCGCATGACGGGGTTGGTATTATTCCGTGCTGGAAGACCATAAAAGAGTACGTATGAGTGTGCTAAATATGATAGGTCATGGTAATCTAATCAGTGTGGCTCATTTTTTATGGTGGTTGAACCGTCTGGATTGTGCTCTTTGTGAGGTCGAGTCAGTAGACCAAGAATGTGTGCGCTTATCCTTGTTGATAAGGGAGTTGGTGTTAAGACGTAGAGTTCTTTGCAGTGATCAGTTGAGGATCGTTGATCGTTGTGTGCGTATGGTTGTGCTTCTAGCTCATGGCAGAGCAAAAATTTTGTTGGAGCAGTGCGGTTATGTTATGCGTACGGAGGGTTTTCGGTAGACTTTGTGAGTCCGATTTGGGTTCTTCTTGAGGACTTGGAACTGCGAGTTCTTGGAGTCGAGGAGTGGTTGCTGACTGTGGTGAGTGATGTGTTTCGGCATAACTGTTGTTTGTGTGGATGGAGGTCCCGAGAGTGTGATAAAATATGGACTAGGAAGGATATGACGTTTAAAAAAGCCTTGGTTGGCATAGCCTGTTTGGACCGACGCAATTGTTTGGTTGGGAACGGAGGAGCTGTGATGAGTTCTGGATGTGAGAAAATTGCTAAGTGTAAGATGCAAGTCTTG
>JAUMHN010329856.1:0-17983 GCA_032360265.1 Heliamphora ciliata | reverse complement strand
AGTGAGTGTTCTTCATTTATTACATCTCATTTATTGTAATCAAGGGTGAGTCACCCTTTAGCCTTTGAGTGAGTGAGAAAAACTCATCAAAGAAGAGTTCAAGAGAGATTAGAAGAAAACAGGGGCTTATTTTCATAAGATCTTCTTGAAGCCGTACAGGCTTGTGAATGTGCCCGTAAATATTGAAATAGCTCAAGGGAAATCTTGAAGTTGTAAAGGTTTTGAATACACCCGAAAGTATTCTGAATAGTGAAAATACTCAAGGGAGATCTTGAGGAGTGGACGTAGGCTAGTATAAAACCGAACCACTATAAATCGCTGGTGTCTGGTTCTTTTTCTCTAGCCCTCATCTTTTAATATTTGGATTACTTATATATCTGCATATCTTACTTTATTGCAATATTAAAAGATTTCTGAAAAAGTTTTTAAATTGCTATTTAATTTTTAAAAGACCCAATTCACCCCCATCTTGGGTTACCTAGTTCTAACATGAGAGACGAACCCCGGGTACTCTTTTGAATCCAAATGATGTATATACATTTTGGTTTATTTTTTATAAATAAAACCTTATTTTCGTGGTGGTTTGATGGGCCTTTACGTGACCCTAGATTTTAGGGCGTGACATTGCGTCTGAACCTTTTTTTTTCTTTTTGCCATTCGACTTAGAGGAAGAACTTTTTTCAGCCACATACACAGAACCTGGCTTCTTAAGAACACCCTCGGCTGCTTGAAGTTCTTTAAGAAGTTCTGCCAATGAAAAGCTGAGCTTGTTCATGGTATAGTTCATCCAGAACTACTTAAAGCTACCAGGCAGTGACTGGAGTATGATATCGACTTGAGTTTTCTCGTCAATTTCAGTTCTTTAGATCTCTAGTTCATTCAAAAGACTGATTATCTTCAGAACATGTTATAGGCACTGGGCATGTTTGCATTCATAAGAGGCTTCATGGCCACCTGTCTAGCAGCACAATTTTGATGCCCAAACATTTCTTTGAGGTTCATAATTATGTTATAGGCACTGAGCATAGACTGATATTGATGCTGCAAAACAATTGATATGGAAGCCAAATTGTAACAGTGGTCAAATCTCAGTCAGCATAGTTTGGTCCTATAAGTTTGTTTTCTTTGAGTATTGAAGCGAGTGGATTGAAAGCTATTTTATTCCTGAAAATTACATAATTAAAAATAACTGTTAATTATGACGAATAAAGTTTTGAATTTATTTTAATTTGATTCCCTCTACTATTTTAAAATAAATTCGCCAATAGCCTGGTACCCTTTGAATAGCATGCCTCGATAGAAAGACGTCTACTATCTATCGCTTGTCTAGATAGGCCAATTCCTATTAATTTTACTATTTAGGCAACTGACCCTGCCAAGTAAAATTAAATAACTGACATAATTTCGGTCTAGTAAATAATAGCAGTGATTCAGATGGAGATGAGACTAATTATTTACAACTAAGTGTTAATCACAATCTAATTCCAAATCAATCACTTTGCAATGAACCCTTTAGATACAGAAGTGATCCACACTAATAATTATCAAGAATTATCCCTAAAGGAGGTTTGTACTGGTTATACTGCAATTAATCTATTCGATGGGAAGGAATGCCTTACTGCCAACATGCAAGATTTAATTGTATCGCCTACAAACTGGTGATGGAGACTACAGGATTTATTTGTAAATAAATTCTCTCTCCCACTTAGATTTTTAAAATATTTTTTAGGGTTATAAAAATCCGTTTAATTAAAATAAATTTATTAATTTCGAAAACCACACGATCTAAAAGAGTCCAAAACTTCCTTTCGTGTTCACGATTTCAAAGATTTACCAAACCATCTTTTTGTGTTTTAATGCGTAATAAATAAAATTCAATGAATGCACAATTTTTTCTTCAGTTTTTCAGTTAAGGTAGTGATTAAAGACATTCAATTATTTTATTTTATATTACATATTTTTTGAAAAATAATAATTTATTTAGATTAAATATTTTTTATTTAATTAATTCAATATTTGAAATTAATTTATATATTTTTTTAAGATATCCGATGTTATAAAAATAATCTTAAACGTGATATTTTGTAAAAAATAAAATATTTAAATTTTTTTTATTTAATTAAAAAAAACTTAATTTTATTTTTTTACAAAATATTTAATTAAAGCTGAATTTTTTAATTTAATTAAATTAATAGGAATATATAAAATAAATATACATCATTCACGTAGTTCATAAGAATATAAATACAAGATATGTATATATCTCGGTTTTATAATCGAATAAAAACTCTAACGACTTTCAGCCTCATGTTATGCAGATAAGCTGTATTAATTATTTTTCGAATTAGTTTCTTGTATTTCGATTGCATCAGGACTCTCTGATTTATAGAAATATACAAATATATCACATTACGATCAAAACATATCAGAAAACACGATCTAAGATAGCCCGGACTAGCCACCACCACTGCCGGCCACCAGCCCCATCGGTGTTGCCTATGCCGCTAGCTTCAGGCAGCTTTTGCTGCCTCCTCCGTACTCCATTTTTGACATTGTTTCTTGAAAAATAGCTATCGAAAAATACTATTTTTTTTTGTCAAAAAATCAAAACAAAAAAAGCCTTAAAAAAAACTTTCGATAAGCCTTGAATACGACGCCGCCGTTGTCCCTGCGCCGCCGCCTGCTTCAGCCGCCCATTTGGTCTTTTTCTGTGGTGGTTTCGAATCCCGTTTTTTTGAAAAATACAAATGATATCTAGCAACATGTTGCTTTAAAGAACGCCTTGAAAACAATAACAAAAAAGCTCCAAAAATTGCCTCGAAATGCTATTGCTCCACCGTTTATGCTGCTTTTTGTCGCCAGTTTTGCTGCTGTTTTTTCCATCTTTTTGGACTATTTTTTAGTAGAGTTTTACTACTATTTTATGCCAAAAAAATTTGTTCAAAATCAGTCTAAAAAACAATGCAAAAAACCATCAAAAAACGGCCCCAAACCACCGCTGGTGGTGCCGCCAATGGACTGTTTTTGTGTTGATTTTTTTTTTTATGTTTTTGGGACCTGTTTTAATACTATTTTTAAGCCTAAAAATTGCAAAAACAAACTACTGAAGATACTATAAAAAAATCATGAAAAAACTGTCAAAATTGCCAAGACCATTATTTTTGTAAACGATTTTTCGATAAAAAAAATTGGATGGACAATTGCCGAAACGGGCTCCAGATAAAACTTTTGATGTCGAACGATCAAAATTAAAACTCGTGCCACCACAGTTAATTTAGAAGATTGCCTTTTTAAGTCAATTCTCCAACTACGAATTTTTTGATTCTGAGTTGAAACTCCTGTTAGACCTTCTACTGTATTCTTTTATGTGATTTCTGAATGTTGTGTGAGCTACGATCATTCGAGAACTCGTACCGGCAAAACCTCGTTAACTTAGTCTTGAAGACGAGTTATAAATTTGGTTCAGCCTACCCACATATTTATAGGGCTACAGCAGGGACCTGTAGAATAATTATAATAAAGACTTCTAGTGTAACCTAAATGCGTACTCAATGGTTTCTGCAATTAAGCAAACCTCCCAGCGGTATCTGTAATTATAAAAACCTTGCAATGGTTTCTACAATTTTCATAAAATACTAAATTACAGTTTACACCACTAAAGAACTGTAATTGCACTCTAAGTCATAATCTTAAGGCCATCTTGCATTAAGCTCCTGTTAGTAAATACTTAACTCATCTCCCACGTTAATATTCCCAATACCCGCCAATTAAATTTAATTACTGACAATTTAATTTTATCGACATCTTTAAAAAATTTTAAGCCATTCCGCTTAACTTATTTGACTGCCGGATAATGAAATCCACCTGTAGGGTTTGGCCAGGTCAAAACTTATAAGCTTCCTTAAGGGAGTATTGTCAATCCCGATCATTTGAGATGTGGATTCCGTCAATAATTAATACTCACCATATAAATAATACTGCTATCCAACTCATTGGAAATATAGACCCATATAAGATCATACTCTCTAATTAATCAAAACAACAAATATTAAATATACGTAAATCAATAATTATTTCAGGATTAAAAGCATAAGTACTCTTCATAATAACATTAGGGTGTGAATTAATTTATATAGTCAGTATAAAATTAATTATCTCAAGGTGTCCCATTCAATACATACAAAGTGTACTAACACAGAGAGTTGAAATAATAGATGACGTTATTATCTGTTTTCCGTAACCACCAAGACTGGCCTACTAAAACTCTGTGCTACAGTCATATCGATAGTATGCCCATTTTCATCTAAACTATAAACAAATACTAATATTCTGCAAGAACCTAAAATATGGTCTTCTGTACTCTACACATTAGATTAAATACTATATAGAATAAATGACATCTATGCATAACATTAAAAAAATGATATTGCATACATTGCTCATTAAGATTCTTATAAAATAGAAAATTAATTGTATTAAAATAAAATTAAATACTAAAAACAAATAAAACTTATAATTTTTAGTACACAACCCTAATAGGACCATGCAAAAACATCTTTAAATTCTTTTAATAAAAACATTAATTGTTCACGTTCTTTCGAAGATAGCGTAGAACCGACCTGAACTAGTTGTGAATTTTTTTCATTATCGATATTTATTAAAATAGTTTCTTCAATTACAGGTTTGACCCGTATTTCTTCTTCCTTTTCAATTAAAAGCTTTAATTCTTGGGGGATATTCTCCTCAAATTCTTCAAAATTTTTAGAATCAATGCAAAATATTTGAGATACAACGAAGTAAGAAGAATTTGATTTCATTTCAAAGGGAGTTATAGCCTGAGACTCGAAGCGAAAAAGGCTCGGGATGCCAACAGATGAATTCCCAGTAGACTTGTCGTTATAAATAATGTTAACGGACTCGACAAAAATAGATTCAACAGACTCAGACTTCAACTCACTTGTTACAACATGCATAAGAAAAGACTAAAACAACTGACTTTTTTTTTCATTTTAACAGCATCCATATAAGCGTGGTGTAATCTGCAGGCACGTCGTCTTCCATCATCAGCACGTCCTTGTTTTCCTTATTGCCTATACGCACTCGGGGGATCTTTTCATTGAAGAAAGAACCCAGATCTCCTTCTTTGCAGTGATTGGCCTAGTCTATTAGTACTTTCCTCGCGACGCCCATCTGGCGTATCTTTGCGTTCTCCTTACTATCGGAAAACTGATGGCTGAAAAAGGTCTCTAGCCCTGGTAACTTCTCGTTAGTCTTCTCTTCTATCCATAGCTCGGGGAACCCACAGTAGGGGAAGTCGTCCCCTTCCTTGATGAAACGTTCGTTCAGCGTTGGTCTGTATTTTTCCAAACTTGATTCTGTCATCTCTAGCTTGTACCCAAGTCTGTATCCATAGCAATTGTGGTTCACGAGGATTGGCTCCGAGGGCCCTTGTAAATGCTTACCTAGTCCCATTCCTGAAAAATAGGACATCGTCTTCATCATGGCCACAACTTTAGGATTTACATAGTTCTCTTTTTCATTCATCAGAACTTATACATCCTTAGTTTCATCGAAGTCAAACCCATTTAGAAGGAGATCTTCCACCTCATACTAGATCTCGAGAAGCAGGGTAGTGTCATTAAGCGAGGTTAGCAAGCCAGTTTCACTCTGTATAGTGACAATTACTCCCTCCTTCATCAGCTTTACTTTTTGGTGTAGGGTTGATGAAATTGCTCTAATCGACGGGTCGTGTAGCCACGACCTCCCTAGCAACAGATTAAACGAGGCTGGCATATTGAGAACATGAAACTCGACTTCGCTCTCTAGAGTTCCAACTGTTATGGCGAAAGTTATTAATCTTAGAACATCTCTTCGTGTGTTATCATATATCTGTACTCCTTGCGCACTTGGCTTGAAGTTTTGCGTCTTTAGCCCCAAATAGTAAACGGTACGCAGCGGACACACATTGAGAGTGGAACCATTGTCAACTAAGATAACTGGCATTCACTTCCCCAAACATTGAACGGTAAAATGCAATGGCTTGTTATGGGATGGCCCCTCTACCAAAAAATCTTTATCACTGAAGGCGATAATACTGGACTGTTTCTCGGGTATAAGCATTCCAACCAGCTGGTCGGGAGAGACGTTGATTGGGATGTCTATGCTATTGAGGGTCTTCAAAACTGCCTGTCAGTGCTTGTGGAATGCCACGAGTAGTTCCAGATACTTACATTCGCTTGCGTCTTCTTGAGCTGCTTCAGAACTACGTCTTCCTCCCCACTATTTTGCCTCTCTACTTGCCTTCTTGGTTCTTTTATGCCCTTACTCGGTTCCCCCTTCTCCAGTTGTGTAGGCTTAAAATGCCTCCCGCTTCTTGTTAGGTTCTCCACCTGCTCTTCGGGCCCGTAACCCCTCAAATTGGTGGGTTACTTCTCGGATCTCGATAAGTAGGCATTCTTTTATTTGGAAAGCCCAGAAGTCATCCACGCTTGCTTTTCCTTGATTGTCTTCTTCACTGATTCCTCTAACTCCCCAAAGGTCTTCCTCAATTCCCATTACCTTTTGCGCAAACCAATGAGATTCTTCACTGATGACGATTTCTAGCTCAAAGAGTTATGGCAACGATACATCATCAAATGGATCCTCGTAGTCATAGGGTGGGAGAGGGACCCAAGGTTCCCAAGAACCTCCATGGTCTTACGGTTCCTCCACAATCGGGTGTCATTTCAACACGTCTTCTCCTTTATCATACTCCATATCCATGAATTCTTGCTCTATTTCTTCCAATTCCCACAGATCGTTTCCTCCTTGGTACAAGATTTCCTCTACGTCGAGAGAACGTAAAGCTGGCTCTTCGGGTAGAGGAGTTCTTAGTTTTGGTTCATGAAGAGGAACGATGTATACAAAGAAATCGAACACAGAACTTGCGGTTCCTAATGAATTCACCTGGGTGAGTCATTTTCTTGCTCTTCCTGCTCTTCTTTCTTTTCGGTCTCCTTATTGATCGTTAAATTCTCTTCCTTCCTACTCTTATTATCAATTTCCTTTTATTTCAAAGACTTATGTTTCTGAAACTATTTTCTTGACCTCTTTAACTCTAAAGCTTAGCTCGGCTCAGCATCCCCATACCAGGCTGCCCCTCGGTGCCACGTTGTATCATCACTTGGAAGAGTCGAGACGTGCCATTTGATGTCAATTCCTGCTTCTTCCAACTCATCTAATGCCTCAAGGAGCGCCAAATCTTCCCACAACTATCTAATTTCTTCATCTTCTTCATCATTACTGTCGATAGGGGGAGGAACTTCCTCTTTGTGGATGATAAAGATCGAGAAATTATCAAAACCATCGTCTATCAAATCTTGAATAAGGTCATTGAGTAGCAGTATCTCTTGACCGGATGGCAAAATTGTAATTGCCTTCGACTTTGTTACGGAGACTATAAATTTTGTAGGATGGAAACTTTTCAACCCTTCTTCAATGGTATTTACATTTTGTTGAGTCGCATGAATCGACAGAGGATTGGTGGTCACATTCGGTTTCTCAATGGCAATGGGTGGAGGAATTACCATGTTTTCTATCAAATCTTAGATCTCATGTCAGAGCCTTATACAGTTGTTGGATAAATGATCGGGCCCCTGGTGGAAGGCACAGTACTGGGTCAGATTGTATTTGGGCGGCAAAGGAATCAAAGGTGGGATAGGCTTCAAAGGCTTTAGGAAACTACTCTTAATTGGGTAGCATAAAATAAAAGACAATGGGATGGTAATCTGGGTGAAGGTCCTCTTTTGGTTGCGGGGTAGATTTTGGATAGCTGGCTGGGTAAGTGGATTAGCTTGGTTCGAATTGGGACTTAATAGGTTCACTTTATAGCTTTCGATTCACAGCATTGGTGGCATTGCTTAGGTTATTGACATAAGGATTCCTGGCTACTCTTTGGCTTAATTCTCCCTTCTCTATATTTCCAGATTGCAACGCATCCTCTATTTGTACCCCAGCATAAAAAACTTACTCAAACGTCATCAATGGCTGTCTTATTAGATACTTGCAAAACTAGGGTTGTAGGTTCTTTACCACCATTCTCACTTGTTCCTTCCCAGTGGGTCGGTTCGTTATTTTTGCCTCCTTGGCTCTCCAGCAGGTTAGAAACTCGACAAAAGATTTCTTGGCCTTCTACTTAGTTATCTAAAGTTCCCGGGTAGTAACATCAAGCTGGATGTTATAGTTATACTGGCTGACAAATGCAGTAGCAATATCCTTCTAGGTCCTCGTCTTCAAATGATCCAGTGATAGAAACCACCTTTGAGCGGCTCCCGACAGAGACTGCTAAAAAAGCTGAGCCTTCAACTAATCACTGATTCCCATCGGTGATAGGGTTCCCACATACATCCTCAGATGCATCCTCGGGTCTCTAGTTCCATCAAATTTCTCAATGTTGGGCATCTTAAACTTCTCAAAAAGCCTTGCATCGGGGAACAAATAGAGTCCCTCAATATCCAACATGTAGTCTTCAACCCATCGGGTTTTCTTCAAAATCTTTTCTAGTTTGTCGACCTTATCAGACAAGATCGACTCTTTTATGGGTAAGATTTCTAGGATTCCCGATCGAATAGGCTGCATAGCTACTTGTTGGGTTCCCTCGGGTCCCATATTTTCATCCCAAAGGTTATCTTCTACTCCGTTTTCTTGGCTATTCGGGAGAACTACATTGGGGTCTACAACCTGAGTCTGTAAAGCCTGGATCTGTGCCTGACACTGTGTCTGAATCCTAACGTGGTTTGTCACTATACTGCTGACTCATTTAATTGTCCGCTGTAACTCTAAGATCGCCCTCATCATATCTGCCATAGTCAATTCTAGATCTTCCATCGGTAATCTCAGCTGATTCACACGTCTGAGTCTTTCACTCGGAAATCGGGCTCAAGTGCGTGTAGGTTCTTCTTTGTATGGAGCTATTATTCTGGGTCTCTGAACTGAATGGATTCACGTAAACTAGAGGCCTCGTCAGTCGGGCCTAAACTCAAAATAACTCACTGTCAATGACGTAACATAAAAATAAAAATTAATCATAATAGAGGTGCTAACTATACAAATAAAAGCATCCATAAAAAGAAAATCACGTAATCCTAATAGATTTATTGATCCTAAAAGAAAAGGTTCTAAGAAGCAATATGAACATGAGAAGGCTGGTAGGTCTGCACTTAGTGTACATTTTGAATAGAGTCAAGAATATGCCTCTCAATACCAGAAATGATGCAAGGCATGGTCAAACGATACGCAATAACTCTATTTGCCACATCTATAGCATGTGGCTAGAAAGCTTGCTGGTTTCCCTAACATAACCCCAAGACAGTAAACTGACCCGGGTATCGGGTAGGTAGAGCAGGGGTTTGAGAACTAAGCACACAAATATGCAAAATGCAAATGCGAATATTGATGAAAAGTTTACAACAAGAACCATTGACATTTCAAGTTAAGCCCTCTTGTGATTTTTTTTTTGAAAAAACTAGTGCACAGCGGAGTTGCTAGAAAAACTGCGAGCGTTTCGTTTATTCATGGGGTGCACCGAATATCCATTGTTTTCAGAAAAATATTCTTTTCTTTTCAAAATAAGAAAATCCAAGATATCTGAGCAAGCTTTTTAGAAACATAAAGTTGCCACTTAATTTTTGAGAAAAACTAAGAAAAATAAAACAAAAAAAAAGGGTTGCGGGTCTTTTAAAAATGTAACCAGAGAAAAATAGGGTTCGGGGGCTAAGGTACGAAAAAGAAAGATGTTAGACACCCTTTTTGTGCAACCGTGAGGTTAGCCTCTACTTTACCAATATTGGTTCTTGTTGTAAGCTTTTCAAATGCAACATATACAGAACAGGAGATTAAAAAAAGGTCAAATAAAAGCAAGCAAAGAAACAAAATCCTAACTACGATCTTAGGGTCATGCTATTTGGTTATTACTTTTAGATATGCCATATGTGTCATTTGAGCAAAGCAAAGAGAAAATATGCAAGGAGACGGTAGAATGAACAAATAGAGGCGTAAGGGGTCATGTAACAATGTTTCTGCCTATAACATGATATGAATAGGCTGTACAAAATAGACAGAGGTGACTCAAACATCATATTTAAGCTACTGGACATGCAAAAAACTCATGACCGTGGCAACTAAAGTTGCGGCCGTGAAAAAATAAGTCACAAAACATGCAATTGTGATAAATATAGCGTTGCCGCGAGAAACAGAGCAAAGCAAAGTTATGGCCGTGGCAACAAAAAGTCGCGGCCAAGGTTTTTGAGGATCCAAAAAGGGCATAGTCAACATACAAAGTCTAAAATAGACTCAAATGGATAGGACATGCAAGATAGAGAGCATAACCCATTTATTCTAGGTTAAATCTATCCTCCTTCATCTTCTACGAAAGTGATATCTTAAAATAAATCACACATGATATAAAAAATGAGTAATAGAGTGCTTGAAACACGTTTTTCATGTCATTGGCCTCACCAAACCTCATGACCACAGCAAGAGGATATTTCGATCGTGACAAATATGAAAATAAAAGATGCGGCCATTAGATGATAAACGTGGCTGTTTCTATTGTTCTAATAAAACACACATTCGTGGCATTAAAAAGTCGCGGTCGTCATGTTTCTTGGAACCACATACACTAATCTTAACAGAATGAAACACACAAGATAGAGACCGTGGCCCATTTTCTCTAAACCATATCCACTATCTGTTTTCTTAGTATATAAAAGAAAGAAAACATAGATCTTGATACAAAAAATGCCATGCAAAATGAGGAAATAAAGGAGAACTTTTAAATAAACGAGTAACAGAGAGTCTCAAGGACAATTTTTATATTTTTAGCCTTATAGAAATGTCACGGCCGTGACAATAAGATGTTACGATCGTGAAAAAAGAAGGCAAAAGGGTGTCGGCCATGTGCAAAATGCTCGCAGCCGCCACTGTAGGTTTAACAAAACATATGGCCGTAACATTAATAGGTCGCGGCCGTCATGTTTCAGAACGTCATAAAGTTTTTGATGTGCTCAGTATGCTTGAGAGCATTGAAACGAAATGAAAACGACTTTATTGTACAAAACAGAAAGCTACGAGTACACTATTTATAAGGAAAACTTGAATGAACAATACTTAAATTGAAATAAATGATAAATAACAAATGAAAACAACGAAAACCTTATCCACGATGCCCTCGGGGAAGAAAATGAGGGTTTTAGAAGAATATTGTGGGTTCCGATGGTTACTTTGTGCGAATATCCACCTCGAATGGCTCCTGGGTGTGAGAATAGGCTCTCTCCAAGCCAATACAAGCTCTATGATGTCCCTCAATGCAAGTAAGAGCACAAACAAGGCCCAAAAAGTATGGAATATATATTGGAATATCAGGTGAGAGTGTGTTTTGGCAGAGTTTGAACCTCCAGGTTCTTTCTCTCATATTTCTTGTGAAAAATGACACATATTTATAGGCAAGGTGGGCAACATAAACCCCCTCTAGAATGTTGCCACTTGTCCCAAAAGGTGTAAAAGTGATGGCCGCTACCTATTTGTTTTTGTACAGCATCGGCGGCTACCTTTATGGCATTGAAAAGGACAGTCGTGACTTTTAAAAGTCACGGCAAGGCTCAAAATGTTGCAGCCGTGATAAAGGAAGTCACGGCCTATTCTCGGGTTTTCAATGTTATGGTTGTATACAGAAAATTATGTTTTTAGTATTTAATTTAATTTTAATAAAATTAATTTTTTCATTTGATGAGAATTTTAATGAGTAATGTATGCAATATCATTTCTTTAAATATTATACATGGATGTTCTTAATTCTGTATAGTATTAAATCTGATGTGTAGAGTATGGCTTGCACATAGAAAATTAAATTTTAGGTTCTTACAGAATATAAGTTATTTGTTCACAATTTAGATGGAAATGGACATACCATTGGTACGACTGTAGCACAAAGTTTTAGTAGGCCTGTCTTGACTACGGAGAACAGATAATAGCGTCGTCTATTGTTCTAACTCTCTGTGCTAGTACTATGTGTATTGAACGGGTCACATTGGGGTAATTAATTTTATACTGACTATATAAATTAATTTATACCACAAAATTATTATGAAGAGTGCATATGCTCTCAATCCTAAAATAATTATTGATTTTCGTATATTTAATATTCGTTATTTTGATTCATTAGACGGTGCGATCTTACATATGTTTATATTCCCGGTGAGTTGAATAACGATATTATTTATAAGTTGAATATTAATTATTGACGGAATCCACGTTTCGAATGATAGGGATTGACGATACCCCTTAAGGAAACTTATAAATTTTGATCGGGCTAAACTCTGCAGGTGAATTTGATTATCCGGTGGTCAAATAAGTTAAGCGGGAGGACTTAAGAAATTTAAAGATGCCAATTAAATTAAATTATCAGTAATTAAATTTAATTGGTAGAAAATCTTTACATGGGGAGATGAGTTAATCATTTAATAGCATGAGCACAATGCAAGATGGTCTTGAGATTATGATTTAGAATGCAATTATAGTTCCTTAGTAGTGTGAACTGTAATTTAGTATTTTATAAAAATTGTAAAAATTACTGCAAGGTTTTCATAATTATAGATACTGCTGAGAGATTTGCTTAATTGTGAAAACCGCTGGATACGTATCTGGGCTACACTAGAAGCTTTCGTCATAATTACTCAACAGGTCTCTATTATAGCCTTATAAATATGTGGGTAGACTGAACCAAATTCATAATTTGTCTTTAAGACTAAAGCTGACCAGGTTCTACCGGTATGAGTTCTCGAAGGATCGTAGCGCACATTACGTTCGAAAATTGTATAAAGGAATACAATAAAAGATTTGATGTGAGTTTCAACTCGGAATCAAAAATCGTAGTTGGAGAATCGATCAAAATGGTATTCTTCTAAATTAACTGTGGTGGCACGAATTTTTATTTTGATCGTTCGACATCAAAAGTTTTATCTGAAACCCGTTTTGGCAATTGTCTGTTCAGTTATTTTTTACTAAAAAATCGTTTACAAAAATAATGATCTTGGCAGTTTTGCCTGCAACAATTGGTATCAGAGCCGTTTTATTTTTTGTTTTTAATTTATCGAGGAGCTTGGTAGATTTAGAACTGTACTAACTTTGTTTTGCAAGCGTTCTAATTCTGATTTTATAATCATCATATTTTTCATGTTTGATTGAATGATTTGAATGATGATTTAATTTTTTTAATCACGAGCCTTGATAGTGATAGATTAAATTTTTTCTAGATTGAATGTGAGTTTATGGGACATAGGTTTCGATGTAATAGTAATTATTTATTTTTAAATATCAGTTTAGAATATTAAGAACTTGAATCAATATCCAAGAACAAGAAGAACAGGCGGCTGACCCGGCGGTGGTTTCGGGTTTTATAGGCCACGGATCACGGTAATTTTTTTAAAGGTTTTAAAACAATTTTATCTAGTAAATTTTTGCAAGATTTATGCATTAAAAATAGCAGAAAAAATAAGTAAAAAACAACAGCAGAAATCGACAAAAATAGCCCACCACCGGCGGCTTTGCCGGCGGCGGTTCGGGACCGGTTTTGTTGATTTTTAGATCATTTTTAGGACTATTTTTTGAGTAATTTTTTAGACATAAAATATAAATAAACATACCTTCAAATATTGTCCAAAAACCATTAAAAACTAGGCCAAAACAGACGACAAAAAGTAGGGAAAGCAGCGGTTGGCGACGGCGCAACGCAGGCTATTTGGGGCTATTTTTAGATTTTTTCGGGACTATTTTAAAGGCGTTCTTTGAAGCAATATGTTGTTGGATATTTGTGCTAATTTTTCAAAAAAACTAGAGCAAAAATACCACCGAAAAAAGCCCAAACGGGCGGCTGAAGTGAGCAGCGACAGCTTTAAGCTATTTTGATGGCCGTTTTCGGGACTATTTTTGATTTTATTTTTGACAGAAAAATACTACTTTTTGAGAGTTATTTTTTAGAAAAAATGGCATAAAAAATGTAGCTTGGGAGTGGCGGTAAAAGCCGCTTGAAGGTTGCGGTTTGGTGGCGTCGGCGGTAATGCTATGGCCAGCGGCGGTGGTGGCTTAGTGTGGGCAGTTTTGATCATAATATTCTGATATGTTTTATTTCGATCATAAAATCGAAATATATACATATCTTGTATTTATATTCATATGAACTGCATGGATGATATATATCTGTTTTATATTTTCTGTCAATTTAATTAATTCAAAAAATTTGATTTTAATTAAAAATTTTAAAATAAAAAATAAAATTAAGTTTTTTTCATTAAAGTTTTTAATTAAATGGAAAAACTTTAGATATTTTAATTTTTTACAAAATATCATGTTTAAAATGACTTTTTACAAAATCGGATATCATGGAAAAACGTAAAAATTAATTCTAAATTTTGAATTAATTAAATGAAAAAATATTTAATCTAAATAAATTATTATTTTTCAAAAAATGAGTAATGAAAAATAAAATAATTAAATACCTTTAATCACTACCTTAGTTGAAAAATTGAAGGAAAAACTGTGCGTGCATTTATTAAATTTTAGTTGTTATGTATTAAAACACGAAAAGATGATTTGGCAAACCAGAATCTTTAGAATTGTGTACACGGAAAAAAGTTTTTGACTCTTTCAGATCATGTGGTTTTCGAAATTAATAAATTTATTTTAATTAAACGAATTTTTATAACCCTAAAAAATATTTTGAAAATCTAAATGGGAGAGAGAATTGATTCACAGATAAATCCTGCCGTCTCCATCACCAGTTTGTATGCGATACAATTAAATCTTACGTGTTAGCAGTAAAACCTTCCTCCCTATCGGACAGATTAATTGTGGTATCGCCAATACAAAGCTCCTTTAGGGATAATTTTAGATAATTGATAGTATATACCACTTCTCCATCTGAAGGGTTCATTGCAAAACGATTGAATTGGGATTAGGTGATGGTTAACACTTAGCTGTATATAATAGTATCCTCTCCATCTGAGTCACTGCTATTATATACTAGATTAAAGTTATGTCAGCTATTTAATTTTTCGTGGCAGAGTCAGTTTCCTATATAGTAAAATTAATGGACATTGGCATGTCTGGACAAACGATGGGTAGTAGATGTCTTTCCATCGAGGTATGCTATTCATAGAGTACCAAACTGCTGGCGAATTGTTTTTAAAATGGTAGAGAGAACCAAATTAAAATAAATTCAAAGTATTGCTCGTCATAATTAACGGTTATTTTTAGTTATGTGATTCTCAGGAATAAAATAACTTTCAATCCACTCGCTTTAATACTCAAAGAAAATAAACTTACGGAACGAACTATGTTGACAGAAAAAGAAATTTGGGCATTGTATTAACTGCTGAAGACTATAAGTTTGTATTAACTGAGATACGTCCACCAGTACCTGATGAGTGAGTGACCGAACAGGAAACCCGGGTCCATTAAAAGTGACAAAAAGCTGATCAAATGGCTCGTTATTACATTTTGGCTTCTATGTCGAATGTTTTACAGCATTAGCACAAGTCTATGTCTAGTGCCTATGACATGATTATGAACCTCAAAGAAATGTTTGGGAATCAAAATCGTGCTGCTAGGTAGGTGGCCATGAAATCTCTAATGAATGCAAACATTAGTGAAGGCACCCCAGTTAGGGATCATGTTTTGAAGATGACCAGTCTTCTAAATAAAATGAAAATCCTAGGAGCTGAAATTGACAGGAAAATCGAGGTCAATATCATACTCCAGTCATTACTAGAATGTTTTAAGCAGTTTTGTCTAAACTATACCATGAACAAGCTCAGCTTTTCATTGGCAGAAATTCTTAAGGAACTTCAAGCAGCCGAGGGTGTTTTTAGGAAGCCAAGTTCTGTATATGTGGCTAAGAAAGGTTCTTCCTCTAAACCGATATGCAAGAAAAGAAAAAAGATTCAGACACAGAGAGGCACAGATCTAAAAGCAGTTAAGGGATAAAAAACTGGTGTGAAGAAGCTGAGAGACAAGTGCTATCACTGTAACTAGTTTGGGCATTGGAAAAAGTAGTGTTCGGTTTTTCTCAATAAGCAGAACAAATTAGGTAATTTTTGTTCACAGATAGTTGAAACATGTTTAGCGGTGTTATCTACCGGAAACTAGTGTATAAATACGGGAGTCACTAATCATGTCTACAATTTTGTGTAGGGGTTCTATAAAATCAAGTAGCTTAGTAATGAAAAAATATACCTGCATATGGACAATAATACAAGAATGATAGCAGTTGCAGTAGGAGATATCATTCTCAACTTTAGTAGAGAAAGGATATTATTTTTAAAAAATGGTCTTTACGTACCATCAATTAGAAAAAATTTAATTTCAGTTTAAAGTTTAATAAATGACAAATATTCTGTTCATTTTGATGACTTTGTGGTTGTGAAGAAAAATAAATATTTTATTTGTTCTGGTACATTGGTAGATGATCTGTATGTCGTATCTCTTATCTCTCCTACACTGCAACTAATTGAATTGAATAACACATCTAATTTACCATATAAGAGAAAGTCTACTTCTTTGATAAACCAAAAGTTGTTTTAGCACTTACACTTGGGTCATATGAATATAAAAAGAATAAATAGACTGGTAGAAGATGGATCTTTGAGTTCATTGAAAGTGGAGGCACTTCTAGTATGTGAATTCTGTTTAGAGGGTAAGATGACCAAGAGGCCATTTTCGGCCAAAGGCTATAGAGCTAAAGAACCGTTGGAACTGGTTCACTCTGATGTATGTGGTCTTATGACAATTCGGGTTAGAGATGGCTTTGAGTACTTTTTCAGTTTCATTGATGACTACTCAAGGTATGGATACATTTACCTGATGCATCGTAAGTCTGAATGCTTTGAGAAATTCAAAGAATTCAAGGCAGAGGCGTAAAAGCTTCTGGGTAAAAGTATCAAATCATTACGATCCGACCGTGGTGGAAAATACCTCTTTGGAGAGTTTAGGGATTACTTGTCATTAGAATGGATTATATCCCAGTTAACTGCACTAGGCACTCTACAATAGAATGGTGTAGCAGAAAGAAGAAATAGGACTCTTATGGAGATGGAAAGGTCCATGATGAGTTATTCAGATTTACCCGATTTATTTTGTGGACTCACATTAGAGACAGCGGCTTATATTCTGAACTTAGTACCTTCTAAGTTAGTACCTTTTACTTCCACAGAATTATGGACCGGACAAAATCCTAGTCTGAAACACATTCAGATTTTGGGGTGTCCAGCACATATGTTGAAAGAGAACGCGGGTAAGTTGGAACTGATGACAGAAGTTTGTTTCCTTGTGCGGTATACCAACGGAACGAATGGTGGTCTATTTTATAATCCTAAGGATCAGAAGGTCATTGTTAGCCCAATGCTCGATTCTTATATGAGAATTATATTATGGATCACAGACCTAAAAGTAATATTATTTTGGAAGAAATGAGAGGAAATACCAGTAGAACGGAAGAGAAACCACAAGTCACTAATATCCTATTGCCTCATCGTAGTGGGAGGATTATCGGGACATGTGTAAATCATGAACAAGGTGCTAGTGCACAGGGATCAGATTCTGCACAGCGCATTACTACTAATACACAGACACAAATAGTGCCTCGTCGTAGTGGGAGAGTTGTTCATCAACCTGATCGGTATATGTTCTTAGGAAAGACTTTTGACATGTTCCCGACAGAATTGGATACCTAACCCTATAACTACGATAAAGCACTTCAAGAGAAAGATGCAGATCTTTGACAAAAGGCTATAAATTCAGAAATAAAATCTATGTATTTTAATCAGGTCTGAGAACTTGTAGAACCACCTGAATGTTAGAACGCGTAAGGAAAAATAAGAACCGGCGCCATGACCGTAAAAAACGGCGCATGCGTTTTTCATGAAAAACCATATCCATGAACAGATATATTAAG
>JAUMHN010329747.1:0-17984 GCA_032360265.1 Heliamphora ciliata | reverse complement strand
TGGGAGACCATGTGTTTCTGAAGGTCTCGCCACGCAGAGGGTTGATGAGATTTGGTCGTAGCGGGAAGCTATCACCACATTTTATCGGATCGTTTGAGATCCTAGAAAGGATTGGGGTGGTAGCATATCGTCTAGTTCTGCGGCCTCAGTTAGCATCTGTGCACAACGTTTTTCACGTTTCTATGCTTCGGAGGTACGAACCAGATCCGTCTCATGTGTTAGATTGGACTGAGTTACGAGTTGATGAGGATGTGACGTATGAGGAGCATCCCATGAAGATTCTGGATACGAAGGAACAGGTGTTGCGGGGGAGAACGATTGCCTATGTCAAAGTTCAATGGCTTCACCACGGGGTTGAGGAAGCGACTTGGGAGCTTGAGTCAGGGGTTCGTGAGAGATTCCTGGAGTTGTTCACCTCGTGACCTAGTAGTGAATTTCGGGGATGAAATTCCATAAGGGGGGAGAGTTGTGAGACCCTGTACCTTTTCATTTTCATATTTATGCATATTTGGTGTTTTATACACGTGTTGGCGTTTTTGCCTTAATATGCTTATATGAGTTGTGATGCATGTTTTGGTTAATCAGAGTATACGGGGTTGGTCCCGAGGGCGGCGGGAAGTTACGGTGTGAATTTTAAAAATGTTAAAAAAAAGATATTTTGGAGGCCTATAAATATCGAGAGTTAGATATTTTCAAAAGATATTTTCAAAACTTAACTCCTAAGTTTTTTGCTTTTTCTCTCTGCCTTCTCTCTAACTTCTCGGGGGCCAGGGGCTTGGTTTTTGATAAACCAACTGCTGATCCTTAGTATTGGCAACGTGGTCTACGCATCCATTCGGACGGATTTTGATTCCGACGAAGCTCGAATTTACACGTGGATCAAGGCATCGAGTTTTTGACCCAACGAGGTAGGATCTCAGATTCTACTACTATATAAGGGTACCATATGTAATCTTATACTGTTTCACCATTTAAAAACGCATGAAATGTGATTCTATATTTTAGATCTAGTTTTTGATTTAAAACTATTTTTCGGCGTTCTCGGTGGTTGGAAGTATGTTTTGAGGGTTTTCTTTCGAGGTTGTGGTGCGAGGCTTGGGTGTGTTGATGTTTGAGGGTGTTTAATGAGTGTTTCATGGGTGTTTGGAGGTTCGATTTGAGTTTTGGGAGCAAAAAACCAGTGAACCCGTAGCTAAGAACAAAACCTGGGGAAATTCAGCCGACTGGACCTTGGAGGTCAGTCGACTGGATCTTGCTTTGGGGAGTTTAGTTGACTGGACCAGGAGGGTCAGTCGACTAAAATTGCTTCTATTTTTGGTTCTCTTTTTCAAAGAGTTTTTCAGTTGACTGGGGGCTTGGGCCAGTCGACTGGGGTCCTATGTGGGCTGTTGGTGTTGGTTTTGATGGTTCGGGGGGTTTATTTGGGCAAAGGATGGTTTGCAAAAGGAGTTTTCACGAAAACTTTTGGGAGAAACGTGTTTATTGGAGGTTTGGAGCTAACCCTAGGGGTTGACGCTCACTTTTTAAAACGTTTACATGAAAATATGTTTTTACATCCTTTGGTTTGATCTCCATGGCTTCATGGATTGGATCTCTTGCTTATACATGCATTGTATAACGTCTTTTGGGGAAAACATTTTGGAAATGTTTTGTTTTGATCTCCTGGTGAGGGATGGATCTATGTACATGTCCAATGTACTGATTTGAGAAATATTTTTAGAAGACTATTTAGATGTATCGGGATGACGTGTATGTGGCACGAGTTGCCCTCGGTGTAAGTTTAGAAACGTGCGCAGAGTAAGTACTCAGGTCTTTCGGGTTAATCCCCGTAAACTGAGACGGATGGGTGCTCAGCTCCCCTGGGGTCGTAACCCGTAAATTGAGTGGTACGTTCATGGTGCTCTGTATAGAACCTGTGTGTATCTAGGCGATTCCACGATATCTGGGGGCTAGATACTGGACAGGAGTCTATAGTTGTGACCTTTGTCCCTTTGTGATAGAGTCGATACATAGGATCTTACTCTTCTTTTTCGCGATGGTACATTCCGCGAGGGAACGATATTTTGATTACTGTTTTTACTTAACTGTGGTTGGTTATTTGCAACTTTTGCATCACATAGTTTTAAGGATGAAAAGAGGGTTTTATGTTAATAAAACCGTTTTGGGAGACTTGTGTGGTCAGATGGGAAAATTTGAGGGTTTTGGATGGAAAATCTGTTTTGGTTTTGTGGTTGAGTTCGCTCCCATCATATGATTGCATATTCCTGCTTTACAGCTTATCATCTGTTTTCTATTGGGTTTCGGATCACGGGTAGAAATTTTTTGTAAAATCATTTTCAGGTGATGATGTAGATGAGGTATAGCTTGGTGGTGCCCGTGAAGGCAGAAGACTTTTACAGTTTTCCTTCTTTTTGGTATGCCTGTTCCTGAAGGCAGGTTTTGTACGCCATAAGGCGATATATTGTATGCATGTTGAACTGTATGTCCTTTCTTTATGAGAGATAAACTCTGTTGGGTATTCTATTGGTTTCAACAAGCGGATTTTAATGTATGAAAACCTGTATTTTCATATGAAATGGATGTTTGGTGGATTTTCACGTGACCCCAGATTTTGGAGCGTGACAGCACTAGAAAAAACTATGTCTAGTATTTCTCAGAAGGCAGAACAATCAGGGTAATTTCTATTCACTAGTTGTGAAAACGTGTTTAATGGTACTATCTACCAGTACCTAGTGTGTAGATACGGGAGATACTAATCATGTCTGCAATTCTTTACAGGAGTTTTAAGAAATCCAACAACTCAATAATGGGGATATATACTTGCATATGGGTAATAATACAAGGGTGGCAGTAGTTATAGTAGGAGATGTCACTCTCAGCTTTAGTAGAGATAGGATATTATTTCTAAAAGATTATCTTTATGTACATTTGATTAGAATTAATTTAATTTCGATTTGTAGTTTAATAAAGGACAAATATTTTTTTTTATTTTGATGACTCTATGGTTGTGAAGAAAAATAAATATTTTATTTTTCTGGTACATTGGTGGATAATCTGTATGTCGTATCTCCTATCTCTTATACACTACAACTAACTGAATTGAATAACATATCTAATTTACCATATAAGAAAAAGTTTTCTTCTTTATTGAACTAAGTGTTTCTTTGACACTTACGCTTGGATTATATTAATCTAAAAAGGATATACATACTGGTAGAAGATGAACCTTTGAGTTCATTAGAAGTGAAGGTACTTCCAGTCTATGAATCTTATTTAGAGGGTAAGATGACCAAGAGACCATTTTTAACCAAATACTATAGAGCTAAAGAACCGTTGGAACTGATTCATTCTGATATGTGTGATCCTATGATAATCTGGGCTAAAGGTAGCTTTGAGTACTTCGTCAATTTCATTGATGACTACTTACATTAACCTGATGCACCGTAAGTCTGAATGCTTTGAAAAATTTAAAGAATTCAAAGCGGAGGCGGAGAAGCATCTGGGTAAAAATATCAAATCACTACGATCCGACCATAATAAGGAGTACCTCTTTGGAGAGTTTAGGGATTACCTATATTCAGAAGGAATTATATCCCAGTTGACTGCACTAGGCACTCTATAGCAGAATGGTGTAGCAAAAGGAACGAATAGGATCTTTATGGAGATGGTAAGGTCCATAATGAGTTATTCAGAATTACCCTATTCATTTTGAGGTCTCGCATTAGAGACAGCATCTTAAATTTTAAATTTGGTACCTTCTTAGTCAATACCTTCTACTCACACAGAATTATGGACCGGGCGTAAGTCTAGTCTGAAACACATTCAGATTTGGGGGTGTCTAACACATGTGTTGAAAGGGAACGTGGGTAAGCTAGAACCAAGGACAAAAGTCAGTTTCTTTGTGGGGTATCCTAAATGAAACAAAGGGTGATCTATTTTATAATTTTAAGGATCAGAATGTCGTTGTTAGCACTAATGCATGATTCTTGAAAGATGATTATATTATAGATCACAGGCCCAATAGTAAAATAATTCTAGAATAAATGAGAGGAAATACCAATCGAACGAAAGAAGAACCATAAGTCACTGATATCCCATTGTCTTGTTGTAGTGGGAGGATTATCGGGACATGTGCAAATTATAAACAGGGTGCTGATGCACAAGGTTTAGATTCTGCACAGCGTGTTACTATTAGTATATACACACAAGCAGTGCCTCGTCGTAGTGGGAGGGTTGTTCATCAACCTGATCGGTATATGTTCTTGGGAGAATCTTTTGATAGGATCCCAATAGAGCTGGATATCGAACCCTGTAACTACAATGAATCACTTCAGAACAAAGATGTAAATCTTTGGAAAAAGGCTATGAATTCTAAAATGGAATGTATATATTTCAATCAGGTCTGGAAACTTATAGAACCACCCGAAGGGATAAAACCTATTGGATACAAATGCATCTACAAGAGAAATAGAGGAACAGACGTGAAGGTTGAAACCTTCAAAGCTAGGCTTATTGTAAAAGGGTTCACTCAGAAAGAAGAGATCGATTATGAGAAAATCTTTGCTCGAGTAGCCATGCTTAAATCTATTACGATTCTCTTATCTATTGCTATTCATTTCGATTACAAAATCTGGTAAGTAGATATCAAGACAACTTTCCTTAACGAAAGTTTTGATGAATGTATCTATATGGTACAACCAGATGGTTTCATAGCAAAGGGCTAAGAGCACATGTTGTGCAAGTTTAAGAGATCTATTTATGGAGTTAAGTAAGCATCATGGTATTGGAATACTCGATTTGATCAAGCCATAAAGTCTTATGATTTTGATCGGAGTCTAGATGAGTCATGTGTGTACAAGAAGCGTAACAGAAGCGTAGTGATCTTTCTAGTACTTTATGTAGATGATATCTTGCTCATTGGAAACAATGTGGAGGTATTATCTATGGTAAAAGTATGGTTATCTAGACAATTCAATATGAAGGACTTGAGAAAAGCTACTCACATCTTAGGGATCAAGCTTGTGTGAGATTGGAAACAAAGGATATTGGGCTTATCACAAGTAAAGTATATCGATGATATCCTTGTTCGTTTTAGCAAGTAGAATTCAAAGAAATGGTTTCTCCCTTTCAGGCATAGAATCACTCTATCCAATGATCGGTGTCTTAAGACACCTGATGAGATAGAGAAGATGAAGGCAACCTTATGCTTCGACAGTAGGAAGCCTAATATATGTTATGCTTTGTACTAGACCCGACATCTGCTTTGCCGTTGGCATGGTTAGCAGATGTCAGTCTAACCTGGAGCAGGAGCACTAGACTGCGGTAAAGAATATAATTAAGTATCTAAAAAGGATTAAGGATTATATGTTGGTTTACCAGGTAGATAGTCTAGTACCTTTAAGGTACACAGACTCAGATATTCTGTCAGACAAAGATTCCTATAAGTTTATCTCAGGATATATGTTTTGCCTTAGGAGGTGGAGTTATATGTTAGAGAAGAATCAAGCAGTTCTGCATTGTTGATTCCACCATGGAGGTCGAGTACGTGGTAGCTTCTGAAGTAGCCAAGGAGGCCGTTTGGCTTAGGAGCTTCCTGTTAGATCTAGACGTGGTCCCTTCAATTTAGTCGGCTATTATACTTTATTGTGATAATAGCAGAGCAGTTGCAAACTCGAAGGAACTAAGAGTCCACAAGAAAGGAAAACACATTGAGCGTAAGTATTACCTGATACAAGAAATTGTACAAAGGCGCGATGTTGTTGTAACCAAGTTTCCATTAGGAGACAACCTTGCAGATTCTTTTACAAAAAGCTTACCAGCTAAGACTTTTGATAGTCATGTAGAGGGCATGAGAGTCAGATATATGGTAGCATAGTTTTGAGTATAAGTAAAAGATTGTTAAGGTTGTATCCTGAAAATCATATTTTTACTATTTAATTTTATTTTAATAAAATTAATTTTTTATTTTATGAGAATCTTAATGAGCAATGTATGCAATATCATTTCCTTAATGTTATGCATGGATGTTCTTTATTCTGTATAGTATTTAATTTGGTGTGTAGAGTACTACTTGCAAACAGAAGACCAAATTTTAAGTTCTTACAGAATATAAGTATTTGTTCACAGTTTAGATGGAAATGGACATACTATTGGTATGACTGTAGCACATTCCAATATTGGACTGATAGCAATTATTATACGCAAACTCTGCTAATGGTAAGTGATCCTCCCAAGAACCCCAAAAATCTAGTACACAAGCTCTAATCATGTCCTCCAAGATTTGTATGGTGCGTTTGGACTGACCGTCCGTTTGAGGATGAAAAGTTGTGCTAGAAAGCAAATTCGTCCCCAAAGTTGACTGAAGACTACCAAAAGCGTGACGTGAAGCATGGGGTTCAGTAAAAAACTATAGATACAGGCACTCCACGTAACCGTATAATCTCACTAGCATACAACATACTCAACTAGTCCACGGAATCCTTTGCACGTATGGGAAGAAAGTGTGCAGACTTCGTCAGTCTATCAACCACCACCCCAATAGCGTTATTTCCCCTAGGTGATCTAAGAAGTCCAGATACAAAATCCATTGTGACGTTCTCCTGCTTCCATTCAAATACTGGCAATGGCTGAAGCAGCCGTACTGGCCTCTGATATTTTGTCTTCACTTGCTGACATGTAAGGCCCCGAGAAATGAACTGAGCCACATCTCTCTTCATTCCTTTTCACTAAAATTGTCGGTACAAATCATGATACATCTTAGTGCCTCCTAGGTGCACTGCAAGACGAGAATGGTAGAAATCATGTAACACATCATCACGGCACAACTCTGGCACAAGTACTCTTACAGCAAATCTCAAACTCTAATCTGGGCTCATAATATCCCATCTCTTGGTGTCTTTCCCACTAGCAACTTGATCCCGTAACATTTAAGCTTCCTGATCTATCCGCTGAGCCTCCAGAACACGAGTAACCAACATGGGTCGCGAAACTACTGAAAATAAAGTCGCACCCTCCTTTGTCTCCCCTAGAAACAAATCAAACTTAACAACCTCTTAAAGCAAGTCCCACTCTCACCTAGCAATAGCAGCTAACGAACCATGAGATCTCCTACTAAGTGCATCGGCCACGACATTGGCCTTTCCCAAGTGATACTACAGATTGAAATCATAGTCCTCCACAAACTCCATCCACCGTCACTGGCATAGATTCAAGTCATTCTAAGAAAACATATATTTCAAACTCTTATGATCTGAGAAAACCTTAAAATGCTCACCGTAAATATAGTGCCGCCATGCCTTCAAGGAAAAAATCACGGCTGCCAACTCCAAGTCTTGTGTTGGATAGTCTGTTCATGAGTCCTAAATTGCCAAGATTCATAAGCCATAACGTTACCCTCCTGCATCAAGACACACCCCAAGCTATCATGCAACGCATCACAAAAAACTGTGTAACCCAAACCCCATTTCGGAATAACCAATACAGGTGCACTGGTCAATCTCTTCTTCAACTCCTGGAATGCTAACTCACAAGACTCACTCTAATCAAACTTAACTCCCTTCCGTGTAAGGCGAGTCATCGGTGCAGCAAGTCGAGAAAAGTCTTTCACGAATTGTCAGTAGTAGCTTCCAAACCAAGAAAGCTACGAATCTCAAACACGTTCTTCGGTTATTCCTAACTCATTACTACATTAATCTTTGAAGAGTCTACAGATACTCCATCTCTCGAGACCACATGTCTAAGAAACTTCACCTTAAGCATCCAAAACTCACACTTCTCAAATTTTGCATAGAATTAGTGTTCCCTCAAAAGTTGTAGAGCGATGCGTAGGTGTTCCTCATGTGTCTCCCTCGATGGTGAGTAGATGAGAATGTCGTCAACAAACACGACCACAAAACTGTCAAGGTACTGATGGAATATGCGGTCCATTAAATCCATGAATTTCGCAGGTGCATTCTTCAAACAGAACGGCATAACTAAAAACTCGTAATGACCATAACGAGTCCGAAAGGCGGTCTTCGGTATATCTTCTTCCTTGATCCTCAACTAGTGGTACCCTAACCTCAAGTTAATCTTCGAAAAATAACTTGAACCCTTTAATTGATCGAACAAATCATCAATCCTCGGCATAGGATACTTGTTTTTCACTGTTACCTGGTTCAACTTTCAGTAATCAATACATAATCTCAATGACCCATCCTTCTTTTTGGTAAACAAGGCTGGAGCTCCCTACGGGCACGTACTCAGGCGTACAAACCCCTTGTCTAGCAATTCCTAAAGCTGTACCTCAACCTCACGCAACTTTGCTGGTGCAAAACGATAAGACGACATCAAAATAGAAGCAGCTCCCAAAAGAAGATTGATAGAAAGCTCTACCTCACGAGGTGGTGGCAACTCGAATAGATCGCTAGGAAAGACATCTAGGTAGTCACAAACTACAGGGAAAAACTGTCATGCCCTAAACTCCGGGTCAGGTGAAACACCGACAAACAACCAATCCGAGAATACACTCTCAAGATAAAACGTACATGCATTATATATAAACGCCAAACGGCTACAATACATAAGGCTCCAACGACAAAATCTTACTCTACACGGTTCCAACACCGGAAAAACATGTTATAACATACATGTAACAAAGGAACAAAAAGGAAGGCTACTACTCTTCCACTTCTTCAGCAACCCTGAGATCAACCCGCGTGACCAGTACCGAGGAAAAGCAAATCTCACACTATGAGCCAAAACTAAGCAAAAACTAGATAAGCATGCAATATAAACAAAACATGCTAAGAAATTGAAGTGCAGGTTTAGACTCTCTTTCAAGCCTTGAAAACGGTTTCACATGCAAAGGAGAGCGAGTATACAAACCATGTTTTGACACACTCATAGGAGCCTTAAAAACGATTTGAAAACAGTTTTAGATCGCAATTCACACGAATCTTAAAACAATTTAAAAACTGGTCTATCCGTCCCATAATGCAGTTCATGCAATCCTTGCCCACGTGTCTCTTCAGGACCTCGTTTTAGCCTTCAGATAATGCATACACACACCCCTACAAGTGCCTCGTCAGGACCTCGTTTCAGCCGATAGAGTGCACACACACACATGCCTCGTTAGGACCTCGTTTCAGCCGACAGAGCGTATACACACAAGTACCTCGCCAGGACCTCATTTCAGCCGACAGAGCGTACACACACTCACTCGTGCATTGTTAACCAGGGTTAACATCTATCAACACCAAATAAGGCCACATCTAACCCATTCTATACACACATGCAAACCTAAATCAAGATTTAATGCATAAAACCACGTACCAACACTACGTTCCACAACAACATCACATGCCTATAAAACTCTAGGTTCGAAAGAATAAACCACGTTACACGTAACGATACCAAGCCATGTAATCAACTTACATATTCCATGCATAATAAATCACAGTTATAAATGCATATAATCATATAGAACCTCACATCATGACGCCACCTATCAAACAACCCGACATCCACTCACAGGGATAACCAAGCCTAACTTGAAGGCCAACATCAAACTCCTCAAACCATGGGGTTACAACGCCACCTTTCTCCTCGAAAGGATCAAAGGCCCAAACACGCTCCAACAACCCACATCTAGCCTTGCATGTCACCGCCGAGGACGACACCTAAATAAACATCCGGGATCACAACATGATACCCGAACCCACCGCACAACCAATCAAACCCCAGAAGGAATCCACAGGTATTTGAATCGACTAATTCTCATAAATCATTCAATTAAATACCATAGGACGCCAATCAGAAATCAAAACCCAACCATCGAACCACCATCACACTGCCCAGTAGTTCAGTCGACTGGCCCAAGCCCCCAGTCGACCGAACAACACACTGAAAAACCACCAAAACGCCTCACGCACGATTTAGTCGACCGAACCCCACGATCCAGTCAACCGAACCCCACGGTCTAGTCGATCGAACCCCAAAACCATGATCCAGTCGACTGATCCTATGAGTTCAGTCGACCGAATTCAACCAAAAACCGTTTTTCAAGCTACGGGTCAGCCCTCCAAACCTCAGATCGAAGCCTCGAAACTCCCTTTTCAACACCCTCAAACATACGTACACCCAGGCCTAACACTTAGACCTCGAAAGAAACTCTCGACACCTAATTTCATCCACAAAATCGACAAAAAATCGATTTTTCACCAAAAAACCCAACTAAACATAAATTCAGATCTACAGCAAACTAACTGGTAAAAAGACACCCGATTACACGTAGCACCCTTATAAAAGATACAGGTCTAGAATTCTACCTCGGTGAGTTTAAAACTCAATATCTCGATCTACGTAAAAAATCGAGTTTCGCTAGAATAGAATTCTGTCCGGATGAACGCGTAGACCACGACGTCAATAATAAGGATCGACAGTCTGATTGTCAAAAATCGAGCCCTGGGCCCCTGATTACTTACAGGGAAGGCAGAGAGAAAATAGAACGCTTGTTGGAGAAGTTTTGAAAAATATCTAACTCTAGATATTTATAGACCTCAAAAATATTTTTTTTTTGAAATTTTGAAATTTGTGCCACAATGGCCAACAACTCGAAAAATCTTCCCCGCATGCATATCTATGTCCGATCATGTATCAAAAGCAATAAAAATATGCTCAAACGAAAACACGTAACGCACGTCCGAAAACGCCGAAAAAAGAAAACGGGTCAAGATCTCACAAAAACTCTCCTCAAACACTAACAACGTCATCTAACATGAGAGCAGAAAAGAGGAAACTAAGGTTTCCTAAGTTTCGCATAACACCAGGCATGGACGCTAAATCATTGTCCTGATCACCCACAAAATGAAACAATCACCCTCAGGTGTACAAATCGATACCCTTTGTCGATCACAGTCGATATAAGTACGATAGGTGGTTAGCTAATTCATTCCTAGGATGATATCAAATGTAGTCATATCGAGAATGATAAAATCAAATTCTAAACAGCAGCCGATGACCTCCAACTCACAGAATCTACAGACTCGTCCCAACACAACGTTCCCACCGACCGTGGTCTGTACACATAATGTGCTACCGAACGTATCTATCTCCATCCCCAAAGTAGATATAAAAGCAGATGCGATAAAAGAATGTAATGCTCCCGTGTTGATAAGAACACTAGCTTATGAACGTACCTCTAATGACTGAAGTAGTCGATGAAGCATCAGGCATAACCAGTGCCTTCGAAGAACTTAGATCAGTGAGGGTAAACACTCGCCCCTACGGTCCCCTGGTCTATCCACCATGACTCTGGATAGTGGATTGCTGCACCGACTAGGCTGAAGTGCCCCCTTTTGCAACCTTAGAAGTCTTAGCTACTGGCTCCTGCTGTGGTTGTCGATAAGTCTATCGTCCCTGCGTTGACTGAATAGGTGGTGCACCTGCCGTGCCCCGTGTACTCCCTTCTTAGGGCTAGTTTCTAAGCATACTGGTGGCCTTCCCCCTGGGACTGAATAGGTATAGAACTCTGAGGCAGTCCCCTCAATGGGCAATCCACTGCACGATGCTCTGGTTGTTTGCACTGATAACAATTGAGGTCCCTCCACTTCGACCATCCCGATGAAGCCACTGAGGGTGCTGGTGCTAAAAACTGTTGGTATAACTCAGTAAGATAAGAATTGGGACCAGATGACCTCTGCCTCTTGTTGCGACATCGACTTGATTGTGCACTCGTTCCCCCTTGTAGTGCTCTAATCTCTTTAGCCTTTCAGGTGTCATTTAATGTATTCTCAATGGTGACTAATGATTCGACCAACTCAATAAAAACATGTAGCCTTAATCCTACCACCCTTTTCCTGATCGCGGGTCTCAAACCCCTTTGAATGTAACTCATTTGTGGCCACAGATTCTTGTGCAAAGCGAGCTAAATTGGAAAACCTAGCCTCGTATTGTATGACACCCATCATCCCCTAGGTGAGCGAAAAGAACTCCTCCCTATAGATGTCGCTAGAAGACTCAAGAAAATATTTCTCTAGAAACACTTTCGTAAATGCAGCAAATGCAACACTTTCACCCCTCAGCTGGAATGCAGCAAATGCAACCCTCAAGTCATCCTCGACTATTTACAACGTGTCTAAGATCTTGGTCATGAGCCTTAGCCATTCAGTGGCCACTTTGAGATCGGGATCCCCGACAAAGGTAGGAAGGTTAAGACATTGGAACTCATGCATTGCAATGGTTGCCCTCAACTCAGGTACTTTCACCCCTCCCTTAGCGGCCTCAGCTAAATGAAAAAAGGAACCCACCATCTCATAAAATATATTTACCCCATCTACTGGTCCTTGGAGAACATTAGCATCCCCGACATCATGCATTAGCACATGCCCTTAGCTTAAACCGCGACCACGACCTCGACCACGTCCTCGTCCTCTCTGCGAAAACATAGCTTCTATATGAAAGAAATATTGAACATAACAACATAAGATTCAATTCATTATGTCATTACTAACACATGTCACATAGTTATGCTAACACTTAACCACTTAAGATCATGTAAACAAACTTCACGTACCGAGGAGTACTAACAAGAGTGATAAGTTAATTGAAGTGACCCACTCAGATTCCTTGTTAGAAAGTATGTATGCCAAACACATTTTTAACTTGGCTTCCAAGTTGGTTAAGCCAAGCACTCTAAGGAAAGACAAATCAATCATAAGATCCAATCTCCATGCTCACGTATAACGCAACATTCTCATGTTATCAAAATATTTTAAACACATGCAAGCCAAGCACAGGCAACCTTCTTCACAAGGTGATGTAACCTCTTTCCACAGCTTTTAAGTATTCGAATCTAGTGCTCTGACACCAAACTGTCATGCCTTAAAACCCGGGTCACGTGAACTGCCCAAGAAAAATCCGTTTTCTAATGCTAAGATCCACCAAAAACACTCGAACCCAAACAAACGGTCAAAGAACCTAACCTAAAAATAAATTGAGAATCTTTAAAAAGCGCACTTTCGAGAGTTTATTTTAGATAAAAAAGTAACCCAAAAGAATAGGGTCAAAGTCCAGAGAGCCAAACCTTTAGAATCCAACACTTAGCAAATTTCTAGCGTTTTCAACGCCTTCAAGGAAAAATGAAATAACTTTAAAAGTGCAAAAAACTTGATCACAAACCTCCCTCGAGGCGCATGAGTTAAAATTAAACAATAAACCAACGAAAAACCTTTTATATAACATTAATATCACCCAACCAAGAACTGTTTCAACGATAATGGAACCAATACAACCACCCAAGGTTTCTCTCATTCTCATACAAACATATATGCATTGGAACCATAACATTAAGGCTTACAAAATATATGCTATCATGTACAAAGCGTCTTATAAAAATAACCAAAAATAACTAAACTACAAGTTTTCTAATAAGCCATTACTCTCCGAATTTCACCACATCAAGCCAAATGATCACGGTCACCTGAAATTTTTTAAATACCAGTTATATGAACAACTCAACAACATAAGCTTTTAAAACGATTTTCCTTCAAAACCATGGGTGTTCTAATAATCTAACGTCTCATAATTTGAAAACACTACCAGAATTATTTTAGTTCTCCACAAGGTTTTCAAACTAAAAAGATTTACACAACCATAATGATTTACATGTACCGACATTGTCGCGCCAAGGATAATGGTAGCAAGTATAGACACTCATCTATTGACCTAGGTCCAAAGCACCCAATGGCCCGCTAGGCAATGACAAGTTGTATACCTTGCCACCCAACAAACACCTCTCTTGGGGCAACCACTTCATTTATAGGAATTAACTCGATGGAGCGAAGCACCTATTTGCACAATTTTCTAGATTTTCATCGAGGAGCAATTGAGGTCCACATTTACCATATTGTTATGGTACATTCACCAAATTATTAAAGGCACATAGCTTAACCTGTAATTCGTTTAAAAGTACAAAGTCAAACCATCCAAAATCATGGAGGTAAACCAATGTTTTTGCATAATGCTATCCTCAATTCAACCAAACATTTTAAAACCCATGCTTAAACCCAAAGATTAGCTTCAAACACCAAAAATTCATGTTTTTGCAACATTCACATAATTTTCTCCTGTTTTCAAAACACATATTCATGAAAACCATATATACATGCATCCACCAATTTTTTAATAAACCTTATAAACGCAAAACATGCTTTTTATCCAACCAAACAAAGTTTAATTGCAAAATTCAACATTTATAGCATTTAAACACTGTAAAAATACGTCTAATCACATGTAACACCATTTTAAAGTAAGATAGTCTAGAATTCTTCTGTATGAAATTAAAAACTCGAAGCTTTAACCATCGGTAAAAAATCAAAGTCACCAAAATAAGATTTTGTTCGGATGGATATGATGCCCTCGGCGTGTACAATGCCAAAAATTACACCTGGAGTAAGAAAAAATCTAGAGAGATGGCTAGGGTTCCACTTTACTCCAAGAGAGAGAGAGAGGATGAAACATGTTTTGGAAGCTATGGACCAAATACCAATATTTTGATCTGCCTTGCGCATACTTAACCCAGACAAACCAATCGATCGGTCTTAAGATCGATCAAGCGGTCCTACCCAAAAACAATTTAAACTTTTGTGCAACAATGCCCACGGTTCTGGGATTAATTCTATAATGGATTTCTAAGTCACAACATGCGTACATCACATAGAAATAAACCATTTTAAAGTAATCAAATATAATTTATAATATGTCGAGAAAATATTACAAAATAAAAAAGAACCGAGCTTCACAAAATATGCAAAAAATGAGAACATTTCTAATCACATTTTAAAAGAATGAGATCATGCAGAAAATGAGAACATGAAAAAAATGAAAACATTCAAAAAGATAATTTAAAAATATGGATGTTGATTGAGACTGTTCTCAATTCGAAAGATATTTGTTAGATATTATAAAAATAGAAAGTCCAACACATTCAATACACTTTCCAATGACATGTTTTGACATACCAAAATGGATATTATCAAAATAGAAAGTCCAACACATTCAATACACATACCAATAATGTGTGTCGACATAATAAATACAACCATGTTTTTATATATTAATTAAGGGCAAAGATATCAACAATTAGATAAAAAATTTTAAAAATGACTTGATGAAATAGAGAACTAGTGACTAGGACTTGTCCATAAAGAAAATTTTAAAATAGAACCAAACACCAATTAACACTTCTTTTTTTGTTGTATTGAAATTTATATTTCATTGTCATAACGTTTTACTTCTGTTTATTAGTTGGCTAAGTCAACAAAGTAACTATTAACTTTAGATTTTTTAATACTCTGGTTTTGTCATATCCTTACAACAAATATGCTTACTTACAACAAATTGGCTTGAAGTCAAATAGGTTTTTATGAGCATTTGTATTTGTCGTGGACTTTTTCATCTTTTGATCATTCCTTTTGGTAGTTTTGGTTGGATTTGTACTCTCACGTTGTTTGGGATAACATAAAAGATATATTCATAGGGAAAAAAAAATCTGAAAACAATTCTAGAATTCAAAATAGATGGACCAAATTTACTTAGATGTGTGTGTGTGTGTATATATATATATTAATGAATAAAATAAAATAAACAGAGAGAGTTAAGCAACAAGGTTAAAGACTTTGTTAAGTACTCAAACTCAGTAGCATCAAGAGTTTTTGTTAAGAGATTTGCTTGTTGGGTGATAAGATTCAAAGTGGAGAGAGAAACAACCCTTTGTTTTCAGTACCAATTTACTGAGGGGATATGACTTGGTCTTCAACAAGGTCAGAAATGAAGTGATGATCATCAATGTGTTTGGTGCGAGAGTGCTGAAAAGAATTTTATAAAATATTTATGGCGTGCGTATCATTTTAAAAAATAAGGTCATAGTTCCTTGTTGATTTATCTTTTTGGATATACTGATTGTTGCTGAAAGGTAAAGAAATGACTTAACTAAATCTTGCAATAGTCTCAAAAATAATATTAAGACTCTGAACAACGCTTTGCATGAACAGATTGAATCAAAGAAATCTTTTAAGTCAAAAAATAATATTTAAAATATTTATGAAAAAATTATTTTTATATTTTTTAATCAAATCAAAAAAAAATTACTCTTTTTATATTTTTAATCAATCTATATCGTGGAATGCGAGAAGTAAGTAATCAAATATTCAAACTCAATACACGAGATTTTTTACGTGAAAAAATCTAACTTGAGTAAAAAACCACGAGACTAATCCTAGTCCAGGTAAATCAATGTAGAGATCGGGTTCCTTGTTATTTTCTGATAATTATGAAAAACAATATGCTAGGTTCCGTGGGAACGATTATACGCATAGAAGTTGCGTGAGAATTAAATTCTGAGTTTGTATTTGTCTGCTAATGAGGGTTAAGTGTGGAGTAATACATGGAAACATCGCGGTGAGATGTTTGGTTCGTGATTCGGCTCATTTTTGGTATCTTTTGTTCGGTTTGTCTCTTAGCGACAGGTGAACAAGGGACGAGTGTATGCTCTTGTGGAGCCCAGCACATCAGTGGCACCTGTTGTGCCGAAACTCACAGTCAGTCCTCTGATTATATGAGGTACATTCTTAGTGTACCATTTTTGGGCCAGTGGTCTCGTTGACGCCGAAGTATCACATTCTTTTATCTCATCTGCATTCGCATCTGCATTGGGGTTAGAGGTAGACGTGTTGGGTAGTACCTTATGTCTAGAAACATCGATGGTGAGACTACCGTGTTGAGACGTGTCTATAGAGCTTGTGAGATGGAGATTGCTGACCACCGTTTGTTGTTTGATTTTATCATACTCGATATGTTCTTGCTCGATATCATCTTAGGAATGGATTGGTTGACCACCTTTCGCGCCTTCATTGATTGTGATCGGCGACGAGTGTTTGTTTGCACACCAGAGGGAGATTCTTTTTATTTTGTGGGTGACTGGGACAAGGGTGTAGCACCTAGATCTCTTAGAGCGTGGAGCCGTGACCGCCTTAGCCTCCTTTTCTCTCCCTTGTCGGTGAATGAGATTGACTCCACTCGGGGAGAGTTTCCACCCATTGTCTGTGAGTTTCCAGACGTGTTTTTGAGGGATTTGTTTAAGCTTCAGCCATGGCGGGAAGTTGAGTTTTTCATAGACCTTTGTTAGCCCAAAGGCTTTTTAATTTGATTTTGATAATTTTCATAATTCATTTTCTAAGAATAAATAGTTTTAAATGAATAATATTTTATATTTCCAAAATAAAAGTGTTAACACATTTTGAACAATCAAAGTTGACACCTTAGCCAAAAAGAAATGACTTATATCTCAAAAGGTTCAAACACTTAAGAATTCTTTAATTAGATTTTTTTGTGTTGATCTTAATTGAAAATTAAATCAAATACTTAAGGCAAAGTATACTTGAAACTTCTCAAGTGTGTCAACACCAATTGATCAAATGCTTTGACACCATAACTATTTTTCTAGTTAATCTTTAGGTACCAAAAAATTAGTATCAACACAAACTAGTTTTGTATCAACACAAAAAGTGCCGAAGTGTCCAGGACTCATTTTGAGTCAACACAAATCAATTTTATGTCGACACAAAATTGATCCTCACTTTTGGTTTCTAGAAGTTTGGGTCGACACAAATTGAAATTGTGTCGACACAAGACAATCGAGACCTCCTCCAGAATTTTAGTGTCGACCCCAAAGCACATTTGTGTCGACACAAAAGTACTGAGGCTTCCTGCAGAGATTTAGTGTCAATAACAGAGACAAGTTGAGTCGACACCAAATGGTTCCTCCGGATGCTGAAGTTTCAAACGAGTCGACACTAGATTCATTTGTGTCGACTCCAGAACGTTGGAAGGTAAAGTGCAGAATTTGTGTCGACCCCTCAGAACATTCGTGTCGACCCAATCACTTGAAGAACCCTGCCCTAGACACTTTGTGTCGACACCAAAGCTATTTGTGTCGACCCTAAAGA
>JAUMHN010329636.1:0-17984 GCA_032360265.1 Heliamphora ciliata | reverse complement strand
ACATTTTTACAAAGGTTTTGGCCTTGTTTGGTCTTCTGGTTTTAAATCCCTTTTGTTTGGACGATTTGGTGGTTGTTCGGTGGATTTTTGCGTGACCCGGAGTTTGGGGCGTGACAAAGTCTTTCATATCAAGCTCTTGGTGCTTACTTCGAACCATAAAGAGCCTTGTTGAGTTTGTAAACATAGTTTGGAAAATAAAGATTTTTAAAGTCAGGAGATTGTTTCACAAAAACTTCCTCAGAAATAAAACATTTAGAAAGGCACTTTTGACATCTATTTGATAAAGTTTGAAAATTTTAAAACATGCAAAAGTAAGCAACACCCTAATGGCTTCAAGCCTAACCACAAGAGCAAAATTTTTATCAAAATCGATGCCTTCTTCTTGATTGAAACCTTCGGCTACCAATCAAGCTTTGTTCCTAAGAACTACTCTATTCTCATCCATTATTTTTCTAAAAACTCATTTTGTGCCAATGATGGAGTGTTCCTTAGGTATAAGGAGTAAAGTCCAAATCTTGTTTCTTTTAAATTGATTTAGCACTTCTTGCATAGCCAAGATCCAAAATTCATCATTTTTAACTTTCTCAAAATATTTTGGTTCAGTCTAGAAAAGGAATGCTAAGTTATCACAAACATTATGTAGAGATGATTTAGTTTTAATAGCTTGAGATAGGTCACTAATGATCAAGTCTTTTGGATGACCATGAGCATACCTCCATTCCTTAGGTAAATTTGAATTTCCTTGAAATGAAGGTCTAGCAGCCTATTAGATTTCATTTTGCTACAAGTTTGTAGCTTTTTCATGGTTTGGCTCTTCTTGGTCTTTAATGAAGATGTCTTTAACACTTTTTTCTATGTCAACCAAGTTATCTTCATGAATTTCTTGAAACAACCGATGTTAGTTTCATTAAATACAACATAAATAGATTCTTTAACAACTAGAGTTCTTTTGTTGAAAATTTTATAAACTCTACTAGATATAGAATATCCCAAGAAAATACTTTCATCAGATTTTGCATCAAACTTACTCAAAAGTTCTTTGTTGTTATTCAAAACAAAACATTTATATCCAAAGGCACAAAAATAACTAATGTTAGATTTTCTTCCATTCCATAGCTCATATGGGATTTTCTTAAGAGAAGCTCGAATCATGACTTTGTTCATGATATAACAAGCTGTGCTGATAGCCTCAGCCCAAAAGTATCTTAGTAGGTTATTTTTTACAGATCATGGTTCTAGTTATTTCTTCCAAAGTCCTATTCTTTCTCCCAACAACACGATTTTGTTGAGGAGTTTTAGGAGCAGATAAGTTATGGTCTATACCACTTTTATCACAAAACTTTTCAAAGTCTTTGTTTTCAAATTCTCTACTATGATAACTTCTAATACTTGTGATTTGAAAACCGTTTCCATTTTAAATTCTCTGAGATAGTTTAAAAAATGTAGCAAAGGATTTATCCTTATGAGCAAAGAAAAGCACCCAAGTGTATCTAGAGAAATCATCAATAACAACAAAGACATACCTATTATCTCTAAGGCTAAGAGTCCTTGTTAGACCAAATAAGTCCATGTGCAATAGTTGTAAGGGCCTATAAGTTGAAATCACTATATTGAATTGAAAAGAACTTCTAACTTGTTTGCTTTGTTAACATACATCACAAACTTTGTTTTTTTCAAAATTGATTTGTGGTAAACCAATCACCAATTTCTTTTTCAAAAGTTTTAACATCAAGTTCATGTGATCATGTTCAAGTCTTCTTTGCCACAACCCACTATTATCACTCAAGGCAGCTAGGCATTTTGTGCCATTTTTGGATAGGTTATTGAGATTGAAAGTGTAAATATTTTCATGCATATGACCCTTAAAAATAACTTTGTTGTCAATTGAGTTTTCAATAACACACTTCGCATAATTAAAGACAACCTTGTGGCCTTTGTCTTAAAATTGGCTTATGCTAAGAAAGTTATGTCTCAAACCATCAAGAAGAAAAATATTTTTAATAAATGGGGAAGGAATTTTACAATACAGCCAATTCCTATGATTTTGCCCTTGTTATTGTTACTAAATGTCACAAATCCACCATCATTAGGCTTAAGAGAGGCAAATATTGATTTGTCACCTATCATGTGTCTTGAGCAAGTACTATCAAAATACCACATTTCTTTCTTAAATGAGAACTTGAGATACAACAACAAAGAAAATCAAGTTATGATTTTTTGTACCCAAATTTTCTTGGGTCTTTTGGTGTTAGTTTCATGTAGGTGTGTTTCTTTAGGAACCCAAACCCTTTTTGCAAGTAAACCATATGATTTTTTATGTGAACAATGTGTGACAGTGTGTCCATACTCATAAGAATAAAAACAAGTAGCATTGGAATAATTTGAGGATGCTTTAACAAAAATGTTGCTCAAAAACTTTTGTTTCTTCTTTGGTTGGTATCTAATACCAGCTTTGTCAAAAACATATTTTTGCATCTCAAGAAGTTTGTCCAAGTTTTTTTTTCCAAGAGTAAACTTGTGCAAAATTTTTGTGAGGTCTTCAACTTTCTCATTTAAAACTTGGTTTTCATTCTTTAAGGAAAACACTTGGTTAAACCGCAAGCATTTTTCTACTTTTAAAGTTTCAGTTTCAGAAGATGAGGAAAGAACAATCGTTTTAAGAATAGCATTCTTAGCACCCTTTTTTTTTTAATTTATGAAGCAAATCTTCAAATGCAACTTGAAGTTCTTCTAAAGAAAAATGATCATTGGTTACCTCATTTTCTTCTTTGGCTATGAGGTAAAAGTTAGCAACTTTCCTTTTCATCGTCGGAGTTGCTATCTTCACTTTCACCCCATACAACCAATATAGCATTCTTGAATTTCTTTTTGAAATGCTTCTTAAGTTGGGAACACTCATCCTTCATGTGGCCTGGCTTCTTGCATTCAAAACAGTTGATCTCATCTTTCTTGTGATCACTCTTGAAGCTGCTTGATTCTCCCTTGAATTTGTTGGGCTCACCTTTGTGCCCATCTTTCTTGAAGAATCTCCTTCCTCTATTTTTTTTTTCTAAGAAATCACTTGAACTTTCTTGTGATTAGGGTCAAATCTTCATTTTCGTCACTTGTGGAGTATTCAACAAATTCATCACTAAGAATGGAAGATTTGAAAGCTATTCCTTTCTTGTTTTTGCTGTCATCTTCATCATCCATCTTGATATTCATCTCATGAGTCATGAGTGAACCAAAAAGCTCCTCCAAGCTTAGTGTGGTGAGATCCTTTGCTTCTTGAATAGCAGTCACCTTAGGTTTTCAACTTTTAGGCATGCATCTTAGGATCTTTCCCACAATCTCTGTATTAGAATAAACCTTGCTAAGAGATTTTAGTCTATTAATGATATAGTGATTCTAGTGAACATTTCAAAAATAATTTCATCATGCTTTATTTTTAACAATTCATAGTTATGAATAAGCATGCTTATTTTAGATTCCTTAACATGGTTGGTTCCCTCATGAGTAACGTCAAGTCTAGCCCAAATCTCTTTAGTAGTGTCACAGGTGGAGATCCTATTGAACTCATTTGAGTTAAGAGAGCAATACAAAAGGCTCACGGCCTTAGCATTTTTTTGAATCTCTTTTATATTAGCCTTAGTCCATTCACTTAGGTTTAGGGGCAGATGCCCATTTAATAGTCTTGGTAAGCCTTTTTGGTCCATTCATAATGACTCGCCAAAGGGCATAGTCTACGGCCTAAATATAAATTATCATCCTAACTTTTTAATAATTATAAATTATTTCATTGAACAAAAGGGGTCTGTTGATGGACAGACCTTCAGGCAGAATAGGTCCAATACTGGTGGTTACTATATACACTTTTAGATGGTTAGGTCAAAAGAAGATCCCAAGCTCTGATACCAATTGTTAGTCCTAGCCTACCCAAGAGGGGGGTGAATTGGGTTTTAAAACAATAATAACAATTTTAAAAAAAAATTCAAAACCTTTTCATTTCACCAGCAAATATGACAAATATTAAAGTAATAAGAAAATTAAAAAGGTTAGGGAGAGAAAGATGAACCAAACACCAAGAGTTATGGTGGTTCGGCTTCTTCTACGTCCACTCCTCAAGACACTCCTTGAGAATATCTACTAGGATCGAATGCTTCAAATGTTCATTCAAAAACCTTTACATCCTCAAGAAGTTTCTACAAAATAATCTCCTATTTTTTCTAAATTCTCTTGAGCTCTTTTTTAAGAAGTTCACTCACTCTCTTAAAGGATCAAGGGTAACTCAACATTTATTACAATAAATATTAGAGAATAAAAGATTCACTAACTAACACACTTTACAAAGGATTGGAAATAAATGAGCTAAAGAATGTGAGAATTAGCTAGAGGAGTAAATGCGCAGTAAATGCTTCTTGAAGATTTTGAGCTTTAAATTCAAGTAATAGAATAATGTCTAGAGATTTAGAACTCTGAAAATTAACTCCTTATATAGATATCTAAAGTAAATGATCGTTGGTGGATTGGTGGAGGCAATTAATACTCTGAAACCATGCCATTGGAACTAGCATGAGATTTGAAATTCATCGCATGTGACGATCCACTATCACTTGTAGGTCGTGAGGCCCTGAGGCTATCTCGATAGTCAGGCGACGAAGTCTATAGTTATTTATTTCCATTTCCTTTCCAGTCTTTCCAAGGGTTGTACTGTTCCTCTTAGCTTGGACCGTTCGTCCTTGACATGCTGCTACGTAGGATTTAAGTGTCTCTTCCAATAACTGGATCATTTCTCGGGTAGTTAAATCTTCATCAGACTCTAAGCATCCATTGCTGCAGTTAAGGTCTTTCGTTCTTAGTCGGTGATGGTAGAATCTAGATTCTAGAGTTCGATGAGAAAAGTCGGTGTGATTATTGATGCGTGTAGACATGTTTTCTCTTTTGCGTGGCAAGTCGAATATCTTGAGCTCGGGGTTGTCTTATGTTTTCGTTTCCCTACTGGCGGTGTAACTCGTGTTCCTCAATTCCTTGGATAGATGGATTAGGTATTAGCTGGTTTGGAGGAGATTGAATTCTACAGTGTAAGTTCCTAGGTGCAACACTGTCGTTTCTGACTGTAGATCGTTGATGGTATAGTTCTATTCGTCAGGACTTTTGAAAAGATATAGTTAGTTGAATATGCCCTTAAGCATTTCTGCAGTCGAGGTCTTGATCTTCAAAACTTGTTAAACGCAGATGTTGGATGTTATTTCAAGTCGTAATAATAAGAAGAGAACTGCTTCATGATTCAAAAAGGTGTAGGAGGTTCTCGAAACTCGTCCAAGTTTCTCGTGAAAATGCTAAATCCTATGGGACATCCAGATGATCATCGTTACTCACTAATCTACTGAGCAAGGTTTTGAAGGTGTAACAACCTAGTTCAGACCCTAGTATTAGTGACGATTAGCCCACAAGATTATGGGTCACAAAAAAGGATTCGAAACCCTAACTGGATTCAAAACCCTAATTCGATTTGAAAACCCTAAAAAGGTCCAAAACTCAAGAGACAGAGTCCTAACACCCAGAGAACCTCCTATCATTCTGAAATAAGTAATTATCATGAAATAATAAGTTAAAAATAAAAAATTCTCATAAAAAGGATAAAATGACCAAAATACCCTTGGTACACCAAAGAGTTTTAAAAATTTAAAATTTGACACATGGACACTCTAAGTTAAAGAATTAAAAACAAAAAAGTAGCAAAAAGTAAAATAACACAAAAAAAAATAACAATCCTACCCCTTAGTGGCTGACTCCTCGTAGAACAATGTGCCAAAAAGTCACTTTTTGTATTTTAAGCTTAAATTAAGAAAAAAGATGTACCAATCATGTATCTTTGTGACCCAAGACTTATTCAAACAAATTATATATATAATAATATAATATTATAAGCTAAAAAAGCAAATAAAGTATTATTAAAGCTCCTATACAATCAAATAAATGAAAAAGTCATATCTTGTCAAATTAACTTAAAATAACTTAATTGCTTACACCTAATTAATTAATTTTTATAAAAATTATAATAATTCGTTAGAAGATTAAAATAATCATAAACTTATTAATATAATATGTTTTATGAGGTTGGGATACTAAAAAGATACACAAATAATTTTTTAAGGCTTTTCTTGCCCAACAATGCACCAAAACCTCAATTAATAAAATACTGCAAAAAGTCACTTTTTAGTCTCCCAAACAGGCCTGGCCAAAATTCACCTGCCCAAAATCTGAAATGTTTTTTTTCTTAAAAATGACTCTCCATGCCATGCAACCAATTGAAATTAAAGAAATTTTAAATGTTTTACACAAAAAATGATTTTGTTCACCAACCCTTCCCTCTATAAATGCAAGACCCAAACACCCTTCTCCCCACTACTCAAATTCGGCACTTAGAAAGCATGGTCCAGAAATTGTGTGTCGTGTGTTCCTAAAGTGTTGGGAAGAAAAAGAAGAAGAAGGAAGGAAAGAGGAAGAGAGATTCGAGAAAGAGTAAGAAGGATACCTCAAGCCAAGTCTTTGCCCTACATCCACCATCACTCACTCATTCTAAGGTAAGTAAACACTTCAAAACTCCCTGGTTAGAGTCACCACAAACTCCTTCAACCGATCTCCGAAAATGAAACCGAAAACAAGAATCGAAATTAGGAAGAAAAAGGCGTTGTAGTATTGAGCTGTGGGTTATTTATGATTCTTGTAACTTGTATCATGTATGCATGTTGATGTTATTGAGTGTTGTAACTTCTAATGGTTCTGGAATGCTGATATTTAAGTATCTAACTCATGCATGCAAATAGAATAGCCCAAATCTTGACACCCTGCATGCTAGGAAGTTAGAATACATATGGCTTGAGATTTCTAACTTTTAGACTTTCTGCCCCAAACTTTGAAACATCCTAACTAAAGATAGAAAAATGATCTAAGTGAGTTCTTTTTGTTCATATTGAGACGTTTAATTTATCTTTCATACAAAATTTGTTTGAATAGAGTTGAGTGAGTAGAACACGAGATACAACATTTGTACCAAAATGTGTTGGTTTCAAACTAGTAGGTTTTACAGACCTCAAAACCCTATTTTAAATCATGATCTGAGCTTAGGTCAAAACTTGAACATTGTAGATAACATATATATATCTAGCTGCTCATCAAAAAGAAGGCTAAAATATTGAGATTTGATAGGTCAAAATGCTTCTAAAAGTCACTGTTGTGGTTCAGCATTCTACAGGGCCTTTTGTCACACATTTTTGTGCAACCAAAAGCCTCTGTTTTTAGTGACTAAATCAAAAAGTGGTTTTCATAAAAAGTGTAGCGAGCATATCACTCTAGTTATTAAAAAATATCATATTAAAACTCCCTCGGGTGATCCCCCAAACCATTTTTGAAACCTCTATTGAACACAGTTTCTGTTGTGTGTTTAAGAGCTGATTGACACATTTTATAAAATGACTTATTTCTCAAACTCTTTTCAAATAACTTCCCTGGACACTCTTCATGAGACTTGTAGGGAACATATTGAGCTACTACATACCCAAACATTAGCCTAGTAGGACCTATTTTGATGCCCCAAACTCAAGACGAACTGAGGCCCTTTATGTAATTTTTCAGTAAAATGCTAAACCGTTTTCATTTATTTGATTTATTTCCCCTAGTTGCCTTAGGATTTGACCTTAGCATTAAATACAAAAGTTGTAGAAAATATTTTTATCTAGGTTGTGAACAAAAATCATAATCGAACTCAATTTCTAAATAATCCAAATCGCTGCAGTAGTTTGCAAATAAGTAATTAAAAGTTGAATTGTGAGTTGTTAAGTGTATAACAAGGCATGTTTTGGTTGTGTGACTAGGTTTAAATGTTTTATTTGAACCAAATGGGATAAATACTGAATTTATATGATTATATGATGAAGCATGACTATTGCCACAAAATTGATTCTTATTTAAGGATTGTACCGTTATGCTCCAACTTGTTGTACTTTATGCTATGATAAATTGTACCTTACCATACCATGCAATAAGTAGTTGTACTTTGAAATGCATATTGTACCATCACGAGCATTATCATTGTTGCATTCATCGTACCGTTGTGGGTTTGGATGCATTGGAGTTTCTGTCTCCTTGGTTTTAAGTCTAGGGCGTCCATGGTTGGCAGTTTATATGTGCTTTTGGGCCTTATTCCTGGTTTACACCCTGAGTGCATCCCTGGTGTAGGAAATTGTTTATGATGGATACTTGTTTTGGTACCATGGGTTTGTTGTTAATAGTCCATTTTTCGTAACTTGAACTTTGGGTTGACATTGGCAGTGGCATCACGGCTCTTAAAGTTGGTTTGTTGGATAAGTGAACGATGATTAATTTTGGTTAGTTGGAGGTGATGGCCTACCCCGACGCTACTGCCAATGAGTAAAATAGCTGTGGCATAAAACCCGGTGATGCATTTACTATTCGCAACGAGGCGCGATGATTGCTTTGGTGATCAATTACCCATAAAGTCTACTCTTGTAATTTTCAGCGTGGAATTCATGTTCTGTGTCTGGGTGAATTTTGGGATTGGGCAGTTTGGATCACATTGCACTATTATTCTTGCATATTTCTTGTTCATTATGCTGTGTAGTTCAACTCTTGCCTGTCTTTTAATTTATACTACTTAAGGCTTTGGATGATATGTGAAGTGGTGAATTTGTGTTGTGAAATTTGGTGAGAAAGATTGTATTGAGTTTCGGCTGACGACGTTTATGCCACAGGTGATGGGCAAGATTTTCCCAAAGAAGTGTGTTTCGCTGAACCCGAGTATTTTGAAGAGGAAGGGGTACGAAGAACCCAAATAATTTGACACAACTCTCAGGGAGCAAGAGATTATCTTTTGTTTCTTTTTGTTTATCCAAGATACTTACTGGATGACTGTAATGACTATATTAAATTCGAATGTTTTGTCGAGCTTCAAGCTTTATTATGTAATTAAGTACTTTATTACCTATAAATGATTGGTTAGAATATACCTTATGTATACCTATGTATGTCTTGACGTACCTAGAAGCTGGAGCGCCATAATTTGGTATCGGAGCCTAGGTTTAGTGAACCTTCAGTCCCTGGGTTCTGGGAGACTACGATTTCTCTAGCATAAAAACTCTATAGAGTGTCTATACTATTAATTTATCACTTAAAATCTTAACAACTTAAAATTTTCTTACCTTAAGTTTCTTCCTTAATCTTCCCTTCTCGTAGGGTGGCATCTGATTTGGAACCCGAAGAAGGACTGTAGTTAGACCCAGAGTCTGGGTCTTTCCTAAAGAGTGACAAGTCGAGGGAGGGGAAGAGATGAAAGATGCTGATGAAGGTGAGGATGAAGAAGGATCGATCACTTTCCCATACGACCCGTCTGAAGTACTCCCACCAGAATCGAACGAGGATGACGCTTTGGATGCCGCCATTTATTTTAGCCGCCGAAATAACAACCAAGGCTAGCATAGAAGATTAGGTTTAGGCTTAAGTGAGCCCAGAGAAAATGTTCTTGTGGAGGAAACAAAACGCTTTTTCCCGCTTCTTAGGACCGGTACGAATAGTCGAGAAATGCGGCAGGACAATGTATGGCCTGGACTTCCCCCTAGATTCAAAGCTAAACTGGGAGACATGTTGAGCGTGATTTGGCTCCAGCTCCAAAGGACAAAACATGAAAGAGGGATTATTGATCCAAACAACCCCACCATTAATTTGAACGATCCAAAGACATATCAAGAAACCCTGTGGCAACAACCAACCAGATGCACATGGGACCAGCCAGCACATGGAACATCGAAGTACAATGGTGTTGTTATGAAATTTATGAAGCGACCTGGGAGGGCGAGGCCGTTGTCTGCCACTTATATCTGCACCTATTTTAGCTAAACTTTAGTATGCTTGGTGTTGTATTTTCCTTTTGTTTGAATGTTGTATGGGTGTTTTGTGAACATTTTGAAACCCGTACCAACTATGTAATTGAATCTGATTGTTATAAAATGCTAGTTATTATCAAAAATCTTTACAAGATGTTCTATAATCTTGAATTTAACTCCACAAGATCCCAAAATATGAAATAATTAAAAATTGAAACAACCCTCAAAACCCATGACACATCCCTTTTCTTTATTCTAGGATGGCTGGTAGACGCCCTAACAACCGACATGTTAACGGGCCAGTACACGATGAGGCACTGGGATTAGCACAAGTTTTGAGAGAGCTTGCAGCCAGTATAAATTGCCCACATGTACGTGATCGGGCATGGTTTTTGTTAGAATTAGGTAGGCAGCATGCTCTAACCTTTAGAAGAGGTGCATAACCAAGCATTGTTGAGGAGTGGCTAAGGGCCACTAAGAAATTGTTCAACTCAATGGGAGTTTAGACTGAGGCAGACCGAGTGACGTTAGCGGTGCACCTATTAGAAGGAGAGGAAAATCATTGGTGGTCCATGATTAGCAACACCCAAGATGCAGTAACCCTGATGTGGGACCAGTTTGAAGGCTTATTCCAAGAGAAGTATTTCGCATCTCCCTTCCGATAGGGATAGATCCGAAAGTTCCTAGAACTCAAACAAGTGTTAATGACAATAACACAGCACGTTAACCATTTTGAAGAATTGAGCCATTTTGCTGCTACTCTTGTACTGGACAAAGAGTCAACGGCGCAAAAGCTGAGTAGGGTTTGGAACCATTTATCTAAGCGAGAGTGATTTTCTATAACAACCCAGTTCAAACCCTAGTTGCAACAACTCGGTTGATAATGACCCGTGTAAAGACCCAGCCCAAACCCTAAGTGTTAATGACGGATAGCCCACAGGACCCTAAAGCACAAAAAAGGTTCAAAACCCTAACTCGACTCGAAAACCCTAAGTTTGACCCGAAAACTCTAAAAAGGACCAAAACTCAGGCAACAAAAACTTAACACCCGGAGAGTCTCCCAACATTCTAAATTATATAAATATTATAAAATAATAAATTAGAAATTATAATATTTAAGTACTATTAACACCCTAAATCAAATATTTAAGTACTATTAAGTAGAAAAAGGCAAAATAACATAAAAAATGACACAAATGCCCCTTAGTGGTCGGTTCTCCTTGGGAGTTGTGCAAAAAGTAGCTTTTTTGCTTTTCTTTAAGCTTAAAAAGATGAGAAAATGTCCAATCAAGCATTACAATGATCCAACACTTGTTGAACAAGTAATATACATAATAATAAGGTATTATAGATTAACAAAAGTAAACAAATTATTATTAAAATTTAAACATAATAAAATAAATCAAAAAATTATATATTGCCAAAATAGCTTAATTTGACTTAAAAGAATACATCTATTTAATTAATTACTATGGAAACTATGATAATTCATGGAAATACTAAATTTATTATAAACATATTAAAATAATCGATTTCAATAGAAAAAGACACCAAAAAGATACATCAAATTAACTTTTAAAGTATTTTCTTACACAATAATGGCACGTAAACCAAGAAAAATCCCCTTGATTGATGGGGGATCAGATTTTTGTCCCCAAAACTGACCCTAGCTGTATTTCTATTCCCCATATGTGATGTGTAAGCCTCAAATATTGCACCAGGTCAAATCTCCTCAAATCTCATTAACTAAAAAGAAGGAAAAAAATCTCTAAAGTACAGTTTTTGTCCCCTCCCTGTTACCTAACCCTTCCGTATATAAACCAAGCCAAAAACCCTCTTCTTCACTTGATATTTTCGGCCAAAGAGAGGGGAGAAACCAGATCTCATTGTTGTTGAGTGTTCATGTGAGTTTGAGGGAGAAAAAGGAGTAAAAAGATGGAATCAAGGGGATTTTCCTAAAGCTAAGTCTTAATCCATATTCCACCCTCATTTCATCTTTCAAACAAGTAAGTAAAACCTCAAAACCTTATGTCCAATATTCCTCAAAATATCCCTCAACTCATCTCTTTAAACACTTTAAGAATCGAGAACCGAAAACAAACCGAAAAGGCGTCGTAGTTGAGAATTAGCGGCTGTTGTGTATTTAGATGATATAAGATGTTGTTGTGTGTTGTTATTTTTGAGTTTGATGACTTAGAAGTGTTCTGGAACCTTGATATTGTCTAAAACATAAGCATGCAAAGAAATGGGACAAAACCTTGGCATATCATAAGTAGGAGACTTGAACCTAAAGAGGATTTTTGAGAACATTAATGTTTCTGTCGTGAACATTGGAACGCCATAACTCAATGTAGAAAATTGATCTAAGCATGTTCTTTATGTCCATATTTATATTTTTGTGTTCAATTCCATCCAAAGTTGGTTTCAACTCATTTGAAAGAGTAGAACTCGAGATATTGCAATTTTACCCAAGTGTGTTGTTTTCTAACTAGTCAACACTACCACCCTAAATACCCTAGTTTACAATGAGATCCAAACTTTGGCTAAAACATAAAAGTTGTAGATAACAGATATAGCTATCTACCCACCAAAACTAATCACAAAATATTGAGTTTTGATAGGTCCAAACCCCTTTGAAATGCTCTGTTGTGTTTCGGCCCTCAAATGACACTTCTATCACATGTATTTATGTAGCCCAAAACCCCTATTTTTAGTGACCTATTCCACAAGTGGTCTGCATGAACATTATAGCTAATATATTGAACTAACCTTTTTCTCCAACAATCAGATCTAGAAGCCTCGGGATGATCCCCCAAAACCGTTTCAAACCCTCTGTCCAACACCAGCTCTGCTGAGTTTTGGCAGCTGACAGAACCTATTTTCTAAAATGGCTATAAACTCTAACTTGTTCCAAATAATAACTCTTAGCACTAAACATGAAACTTGTAGAGGACATGCTAACTTAGAACATATCCAAAAATGGGTTCATTTCAACGTGATCGGATACCCAAAAACCGAGACCAATAGAGACATATTTTTGATAAAATCTTGAGAAAAGTGCTAAACCGTTTTCGCTTAGGATGCATTATTCACCTGTTTATCTTAGGTTTTGGCCTTAGTTTTAAATGTAAAGTTGTAGAAAATATTTTTATCTAAATGGTGTTTAAAAATCATATCTTGATTCCAAGTCTAGATGCCCCAAAACCTTATTGACCCTTTTAATTTAATACTCAATTTTGGCCTTAAAAGTTACTAAGTGTGATTTGAGTACCCTTTACTATGAGACCCGAGTTTTATATGATGACTGGTTTGGACTAGTTGATTAGTATTTTTAAGTGAAAGCATGATGATTTAGAACTCATGCTATCAAGTTTGAATTGTATCTTGAGAATTGTAGCTTTTGCTTCACATACTTGTACCTTATGCTTAGTGAGTTGTACCATGAACTTTTCCATGGTAGTTGATGCCTTGCTATAGGTAGTTGCACTTGAGATTCATATTATACATCATAGACATTGTCACTTGTATCCTGGCATATTAGAGTTCACCTGTGTACATCATTGTTGGGATGGGCGGTATTGAATTGTTCTTCTTGGTTCTAAATCTAGGGCATCCCTGGTTGCCATTTTTCATAAATATTTTGGGATATATTCCCCTTGTACACCCTGAGTTCATCCCCGGTGTTACAAATTTTCTTTATACACCCTGGGTTCATCCCCAGTGTTTGAAATGATTTATGAATATTATTGGGCACCATGGGTTCGTCACTAGCATTCTGATTTTGGTGGCTTAGACTTTGGGTTGACACCGGCGAAGGCATCACAAATCATAAGGTGGGACAAATCACTTATTATATTATTGATTTTGTTGGTTTGGAGGATTGATGATTATTGAATTTGGTTAGCCTGGAGTATGGCGTAGACCCCACACCGTTGCCAATGAGTAAAACAGTTGTGGCATGAAGCCCGGTGAAGCATTTACTATTCATAACGAGGCGCGATGATGGCTTTGGTGATCAAATACCTATAAAAATCTACTCTGGTGATTCTCGGTGTCAAATTCTTGTTATAATCTGGGTGCATGTCGGGTTGGGCATCTGTATTGCTACACGGCATCCCATTTATGCATGTTTATTGACTTACCTGCTATTCTGTCATAAATTTGTTTATCTCCTCAATTTTAAATTGTACTGGATGTTATCTGATATGCGTTGTAAAATATTTTGTGCCATGAGATTAGTTAGAAGGTTAGAGTATTTTGTTTCTGGGCTTTGGCTCATGGTATTCGTACCACAGGTGTGGAGGAGTTCTTGGAGGAAGTCATCCCAGAGGGAGGAGAAGAGTTTGATGAACAGGGTGAGTTCCAAGAGCACGTGGATCCCGTTGATGCATTCTGAGGATTCGAGACCTCTACTTTTGTTCTTTTATTCCGTTTTCCCGTGCTTAGTATAATTTTTAAAATTTCTTAGTGAAACTATAATAGTTATGTACTTTTAAATAATTTAGAACTCCTTTACGATGTAATAAATAACGTATGTAAATATGAATGAACGGCTTGAATATCTCTTTATTTATATTTATGTATGTCCCGACATGCTCGGAGGACACGGCATCACATTTTCCTATAATTTTCTACCTATACATTAGTGGTTTGAGTTAATTTGCTCGCTGAGACCGATATAGTTGACTCACGAAAGATCTGGAGCTAAAAGAAGAGAAGCACCAGTCACAAAGAACCCATGAGGAATACTCATACCTTTATTCCCAAGAAGCCATACCATCAGGAGGATAGGCATGGGTGACCAAGGGACTTCTCTACAACGTCGATGATCTGTTTTGAATGTCACCAACAAGGGCATAAGAGGTCCAAGTGCCCGCGCCTCGCACAAAGAAACCAGGGCGATCAATCTCAACAGTAGAGGCAACCCCCGAATTAGCCGCCAAGATATCTGCAGGTAGTTTAGACTACCAGGTCGACAACCAACTAACAAAATGGGAGCGGAAGACCACCGATTAATAAGAACAAAAAACCCTAAGGAAGTCAGAATGGAGGACTAAGACCTAGAAATGCCAAGGGTAAAAATAGAAATTGACCAATTGAAGGACGCGTCTTCGTGCTTTAGAAAGAGGAAATAGAGGACACTCAAGTGGTGCAAGGTATGTTCATCCTATTCAGTACCCCAGTGAAAGTGTTATTTGACTCCGGAGCATCCCATTCTTTCATATCTCCAGCCTGGATGCCATCCTTGCTCTTGGAACTTGAGGCATTAAATCAGATCCTAAGTGTTGCCACACCCTTAGGAGATCAAGTGCATGTAGATTCCCCTTGCCCCGTATTGACGATCTCTTTCACCAACTTCGAGGATCAGCTTACTTCTCAAAGATCGATCTACACTCAAGTTACCACCAGCTTCGAGTCAAGCAGGAAGATATCCAAAAGACAGCCTTTAGAACACAGTATGGACATTTCAAGTTCGTAGTTATGCCCTTCGATTTAACCATCGCCTCAAGAGTTTTCATAACCATAATGAACAAGCTTTTTCAACCATACCTCAACCAGTTCGTTGTAATCTTTATTGATGACATCTTAGTGTATTCAAGAACTGAGGAGGAGCATGAACAACACCTACGAATAGTCTTACAAAAGCTGAGGGATTCATAACTTTATGATAAGGCTAGCAAGTGCGAGTTTTGGTTACGTGAAGTGAAATTCCTAGGACATGTAGTGTCTAAGGAGGGAATAGCTGTGAACCTGGCCAAAGTTGAAGCTGTTTTGGAATGGAAACCACCCTGGAACATCTTTGAAGTTTGTAGCTTTCTAGGATTAGCCGGATATTATCGAAGGTTTATCCAAGACTTCTCAAAGCTAGCACGACCAATGACAAGGTTGAATTAGAAGGGAGTAAAGTTTGAATGGAATGATAAGTGCGAGATGGCTTAATAGGGGCTTAAGAGAAGGTTAACCAGTGCCCCCATTCTAATCATACCTGAAGGAGAGGTTGGATACACAGTGTACTGTGATGCATCTAAGGAGGACCTTTGATGTGTGTTGATGCAAAACGATAAGGTTTTAGCCTACGGGTCAAGGCAGATGAAAGGTCATGAACAGAATTACCCCATCCACAACTTAGAGCTTGCAGCAGTGGTATTCGCATTGAAGTTATGGAGGCATTATCTCTACAGAGAATTGTTTTAGCTTTTTACCGACCACAAAAGTCTGAAGTACCTGTTCACCCAGAAGGACCTCAATATGAGACCACGTCGGTGGATAGAATACCTTGAAAATTATCAGTTCGCCCTGTCCTACCACCCAGGTAAAGAAAACATAGTAGCTGATGCCCTTAGTCGAAAAACGAGGAATACATTGACGTGTATAGCGGTAAAGGAGTGGGACATGGTAGGAACACTCAATAAGTTTCGACTCCAGCCATCAGAATCAGAAGATGGCACCTATTCATGTCTAACCGTAGCAACATAAAACCTTTTGATAGTAAGTGTGTAATCCCAAGAGGGGAGGTGAATTGGATATTAAAAAATTTTAGATTAAATAATCAAACACAAGTGTATGATCTTTACTTCACAAAAATATTACTTATTTAAAACACAAGAAAATTTGTATTAAACTTATAAGCAAAACTTTGTGTTGAAATAATTAAGTATAAGTGAAGACAAAATTTAAAACTCCTTGTCAATCAAATATAACAATCTATTAATTTTAAAAATTTAAAGTATAGCTTTCAAGTTTAATATTTATTAAATATGACCTCTAGATTAAGATACAAGAATATTTTAATTTAACAATATTTCTTCCAAAGTGAAAAGAAGAAATTAAACAAAAACTTTCTAGCTTTAAGATTTAAAAGATGTGATAAATAAAAGATTCAATTGCAAGTATATGTTAAGAACACTTTTCTTGTTTTATAGCTTTCAATTTTAATTTGCAAGTAGATTAATCTCTTGATAGAAAACTAAAGTGAAATAATATTACTTGTGAAGCAAATGAATCAAATGATGAAATAACTTAAGTGTAAACGTCTGTGATGTTAAGAGAATCAACAATGAAGTAAATAAAAGAAATAAGCAAGCGAAAAGATGAACACCACAATTTTTACAAAGTTCGGCACAACGGCCTACGTCTTTACCTCAAGCCAACCGTTATGAGGATTTCTTACTACCTCTCCTTCAATAGGCGGAGGAGCCTCTCTCCTTAGTCTAGGCGGAGTAGCCTCTCTTGAGGATGTCCCCTCCTCAAGTCCCTCCTTATAGGCGGAGTTCCCTCTCCCCTTCAATAGGCGGAATGGCCTCTCTTGAGAATTACCTTCTCAAGTTACAACAAGAATACAAGGAATCCAAGTGGGATGATACAATGAATACGCTCCTTCGGCGAGCAAGTGAATACAAAAATAAAGCACTCTAATGTTCACTCCCAAGAATATATAAGTGAGAAGCTCAATGGAGAAATTCTAAGGTTTTCTCTAAAAAATGATTCATAAAACTGAAGAATTTGAAGAAAAAAATTGATATATATGAGAGAGTTGATTTGAAAGTTTGAAGTATATGAAATCAGAGCTCAAAGGCTCTATTTATAGGCCAAAAGTTTGTACTAGCCGTTGGGCCAATTAAGGAAATGTCAAACTAGCCGTTAAGCTCAAAATTCAAAAATTAGCCTGTTCGGTCGAATGAAGAAGCTAGTTCGGTCGACTAAACTTGACTTCAGTCGACTAGATCTGATCCTCGGTCGACTGACCCGCGACTGCTCAATTTGCCCGACTTTAAATGACCAAAACTCCTTCATCCAAATTCCGAATAGGGTCATTCTTGTGTTCAAATTGAAGCCCCGGAAGTCTACTTTCCAATGGTTCAAACCACATATCGAAATTCATTTTCAACAGAACGTTATGGCCGAAATACCGAAGGTATGTCAATTTTCTTCACACAAATTTTGCATATTTTTGGCCAAATTTCTTTTGAAACATTTTAAAACATATTTTATACTTTGAAAATGACTTGCCATGAAATATTTAACTAACCTATGGTCCATCTAAGGTCTTCTATGAGCTTTCACACATATAACCAATGGTATGTGAACTTACATAGGTCCTAG
>JAUMHN010329527.1:0-17986 GCA_032360265.1 Heliamphora ciliata | reverse complement strand
ACCTTGGGGTGTGAATTAATTTATATAGTCAGTATAAAATTAATTACCCAAAATGTCCCATTCAATACACACAAAGTCTATTAGTACAGAGAATCAGAACAATAGACATCGTGTCACGCCCCAAACTCCAGGTGACGCGAAAAAGCCACCGAACAACCACCAAAACTGTCCAAACAAAGGGGGAAAACTATAAAGCCCATACAAGGCTAAAACTTTTATAAAACGTACTACTGAGGGTTTATTTGATTTAAAAGAGTAGCCTAAAAGACTACGATTACAGTCTCATAAGTCGAGTCTTTAAAAGTAAAATACACATTTTGAATTAAAAAAATCTTTTAAAAGGAGCTTAGGCCGTTCTAAAATTCCCCTCGAAGCACAAGAGTTTGAATGAAACATAAACCATTTGAAAACCTCTTTTGTAAACCATTAAACCCAGCAACGAAATGCGTAGTACGAAAATTACGAAAAACAGCAACCAACCCATGGTTCTCTCAAAAGCATTAAAATATGCGTACATCGGCCCACAGCCATAAGAAAAGCATATGCATTACAACATGTTATATCCCAACATGAAACATATACATAAAGGTATAAACTACCTAACAAAGACCAAACAATAGGGTATTGTCAACAGCCACGTTCGGGCACCTCAAGCTCAACCTACAGGACCACGTTCACCTGAAAAAGGTTTTACAACAAAATCCTACACCGTGAGCCGAAGCCTAATAGAAACAGACTATAAAGCTGTAAAGCAGGTTATGCAATCATAAGCATACAGACTCAACCACAGGAGCTAAAAAGATTTTTCGTTCCAAAATCCCAAGTTTTCCATCAGGCTAACATAAGACTCAAAAAAGTTTTACTTCACAAAACACCTCATTTCCAATCTTAAAAGCCACGCATATCAACAGTACAAATATCATGTCACAGTTAAGGGAAAAAATAGTAATTTCCACTCGGATCACATAGCCGAGGAAAACAACATAAAATTAAATCCTATGTACCGACTCTGCCACACACAGGGACAAAGTTAACAACTATAAACTCATGTCCATTACCCGAGTCCTATACCACTTTAGGCATGCTAGGTAATGGCAAGTTCTATATGGAGTCACAACAACGACGCCATTCACGGAGGCAATCGACTCTTTACGAATTTCTGCGACCAATGGAAGAAGCATCCAATACCACGTTTACAGGGATTAACCCGAGGGTCCGTGGCGAACCCACTCTACGCACGTTTTAGGACTTCCACCAAGGAGCAATAGAAGCCAAACTCAAAATATCCACTGTCATGGTACATCTATGGAAAAATCATTTAAAACAAACCGTAACTTAACTACGAAAACTCGTAAAATAGTTATACATCAACATGTATAAAAGAGATCGAATCCATCAACATGGAGATCTACTTGAATGTAAAAACAAATTTTCAACAAAAATGTTTTCAAAATTGAGATTCCACCGCAAGGGCTAGTTTCGAACCTCCAAAAAACACGTTTTTCACAAATTTGACAAAATACCTCGTTTTCAAACCTCCTTTTGAAAGCTAGGTGCACCAACACACCCGAATCATGAAATAAACCAAGAAAGGCCTAAAAACACACTTTTTACCCAAAAATCAAGGTTTAAACCTGAAAACAACATTTAATGTATTTTCTACCAAGTAAAAACGCATATAATTGCACGTAACACCCTTTAACAACAGTAAGGTCTAAAATCCTACCTCAGTGACCCAAAAGCTCGACGTCTTGAAAACAGAACCTCGATAAAACGAAATTCTGTCCAGATGAACGCGAAGCCCCCAACAGCAACATCAAGGATCCACCGTCAGTTTGCTAAAAATCGAGCCCCGGGCCCATCAGAATCTAGAGAGAAGGCAGAGAAAACTAAAACTTAGCTTAAAAGAAAGCTTTTCCAAAATATCTCCAAGGTTTAGATATTTATAGGCCATGGCAAACAGGGGGTTCAGTCAACTGGAGGCCCGATCCAGGCGACTGGATGAGCCTACTGGAAAGCCAAATTTGGTCCACCGCCCACCCCAGTCGATTGGATCACCCAGTCCAGTCGACTGGACGACACTGAAAACTGATTTCTGGTTCAAAACAGGTTATTCAGCCTAAACACTTGCCAAACAAGCCTATTTCGAACCCGAACAAGCAAAAACTCATATGCACATGTTGTTCTACTATAAAGAAACAAAAACCCAACACACCTAGGTCAAAGGTTAACTCAAAATTCGTCAACACTTAAATTATTTTAAAAATGAAATAGGTCGGGGTCTTGAAACTCTCCCTCTCTTAAAGGAATTTTGTCCCCAAAGTTCAACACCAAAACTCAAACCAATCACTGACCTGCAACCTTCGACAATTTCTGATGTAAATCCAGTAATACTGCACAACAGCAGAAATGCCCCAGCAACTAAAAGCCCAAAATTGTTGTCATTCCAAGAATACAACCGTCGTCATACAAGGTAACCACGACTTGAAGATTCGATCTCCACTCAAACTGCCCACACATGCAAGTTCCATTAACACTGGATCAAGATCCAACTCACACCGTCAAATCTCGAAACATAACTTTCGCCGAACACAAACTACTCCAACGACAAACGCACCGCACAAGACCAATCCACCATGGTACTTGATCTCAAACGCTCTCTAGAGACTACCAATCCTTTTATTCTTACTGCCATAAATTGGCTCAATCACATCTCACAATGCACACCAAGGACTATCCTTGCGAGTCCAGATACAAGATGCCAAACCTTGACATCGATCACACAAAGTTACATACTGCACGCACAAACTTTACTCATGTTCTGACGCTTACCAAACGTCCACTGACTTTGATACCACATCATCATCCTGCTGATGCTAATAATGCTTCCATGAAGCTGACACAATGCACATCCACGAACCACAACAAAAACACCCAATTTCATAGAGAAGCTCACTTACTCACCTAGAATACCAAAGAACACATCTCATTACAACCATCATCTTACCCTAGAGAAACACTAGGTGCTACACCATTGTCCCAGACAAGGTTCCACCTAATCGAAAATCAATTCGGCATCACAACCACAAAGTTACCTGATCCAAATAAGTCACTTAACCAAAGACATCACGCAGACAGAATATCTCATAGGTATCCAATAACCTACACAAATCCAATCATGTCTCCCGTTCAACCACACATCACTACACATCACAACATCTCGTTATCTGATCACTGATACCAAGGCTACAAATCAACCTCAAATCAAACATGTTCGTCGTCGTCCGACAGAGCAAACATGATGGCTGTCATCCGACATCAAACTCAAACTCATAACTCGTAGATCAATTTCTTGAGCCCACAATAGCAGAATACTCGAACCCAAGACTTGTTCGTTAAGTAACCAACCAAAACTTGCCTCTTATACTTAGCAATTTCCTCATATACAGAACCTATCACGGCCCTTTCGTTCCCAACCAAACAATCGTGTCGGTCCGAATAGGCCACGCCAACCAAGGCTTCTCAAACATCGATTCCATCTTGACTTATACCTTATCAAACTCTCGGGACCACCATCCGAACAAACAACAGTTATGCCAAAGTATAACACTTACCATAGTCAATAACCACTCCTCAATTCTAAGAACTCTGAGTAGTTTTAGGCCCCAAGCAGGACCCAAGCCAGACTCAAAAAAGTCTATCAAAAATCCACCATGTGAATATCACTGCCGTACAGGTCTGACAAAATTTTCACTCTGTCAAGAGGTAGAAGCACATCCATAACCACACAACCCAAAACAAGCTGTAAATAACAGTTAACGATCCTCAGCTGATCACTGCAGAAAGAACACTACATCTCAACACCAATTCCCTTGTCAACACGAACAAGCATTCTGGTCTACCAACTCGACCTCACAAGGTACACAACACAAATGGCTCAACCATCATACAGAATGAGCCATACTCAGACTAGGTTACCATGACCTGCTATGTTTACCACACTCATACGTACTCTTTTACGGCCTTTCAACGCAGGATAATACGAACCCCATCATGCGATTCTTTATGGTCCCCAACTATGGGAGCAATTGAATCCCAAATCACACACGCAGACGCTTAATATCCAAGAAAGCACATATCTTTGCACCACGTGTCAAAACCAGAAAAAATTAAAACCCATAATCACTCGATCACGGTGATACAAGTCCCCGAGTCACAACTCCAAGGGTCACAACACGGATACCAAATTTACAGAGATTCCACAGTCTCAAAACACAACCAAATCTAAATCAATAAAGATCCCAGCATCTCCACCAAATCGAGATGAAACAACTCGCACCAGACAATTACCTACAAAGAAACTCTCTCTCCATCCACGGAGAAGAAAAGGGTTAACAAACCCATGACCTAATCTCTGCGTACTCCCAGTACTCATCAACACTTGGTCCTCACAGAACCCTGTAAACCTTACCTTGAAGCTACACTGACCACCGTTAAATAGCTACCGTCAAACATGATCACGGTACTTAGATCATCCACTACACCAAGCTCTTAACTCTTTGGCGTCTCATTCGCACACATATGAATATTAGCAATCCGCATACCTTGTACAATACATACCATAGGATTACAAGTTCATCACTAAGCTTGCACAGAGACACACGTGAACATTTCATCACACCAAAACCTCACTCCACCAGGTTATGCTTACTCATCTTACTCCTGCTAGGAAAATCACAACAACTTCATGGCCTTGAGCCCACTGCCCAGCGTAACTCACATAGAAAGCACACGGCACCATACAAAGGAAACCCAATTCTAAGACCCTTCATCCGGACCCTTAACCATGCAGACACCTTCTGCACTTTCGCTCTCAAAGCACACATCGATCACAGGCATCGTAATCCACGATTTCTCACCTATCGCCCTAGACTAGCCGAACCACACGGTACATTGCTGAACCTTATTACTCCACACTTCGTTCCCATGGGCAAACAACATACCCATCTCTGAACCTAAGGTTGAAGACAAACAACCTCCAAACATATCACACTCAGAACACGCTGTCTCAGCACTAAACTAACCGCACTGTCAAACCCGTTTACGATCCTTTTGAACCTCATGCAGCCTGCACGGTTCTCAACCACTATCTCCTGATCACTAGGACATCGGCCAAACCAAGGACCTGCATTTCCATAGGAATCCCACAGAACTGCTACTCGTTACAAGTTAGAATCATAACCTGAACCCTTCCACATTCCAACACAGTCGTAACCCATACTCATTCCAGCATATCTGCAACTCATACTCGACGCCACATCGTCGAATTCACTCGCTCTGAACTCAAGTCTCAAACCTCTACAAGGTATACCACGTCCAAGGTTATCAGACACTACTCTAACTAGTAGGGAATATTTTGCCATCTCAACATACGCCCTGCCAAGGATTACTACGCTCCCATTTATACCTCATCTTGAGTACACGGCTCACGACGTAGCATGGCTCACGACGTATCTAATCCATCACACGGCCAAAACCATGCACACTAAATCCCCGAATGGGATTATCACTATCCACAAAATCAATCATAACAACTGATTTCCAAGGGTCTCCAACACCCCATCACCCCTACTCACACGGCTATCCATAACATAATGAAAACTTTCACTAGCATACTGATAAGAAGAGCCAGCTACCAAAGTTGAAGCTAGCAACCATGCTTCGATTGCACCCGAATAAACTACCAACTGAGGCCAACCTCACACGGTTAAACCCAACTAACTGATGAGTTTCACAACACACTAAGCGATTGACGCTCAACCCATAACCTTACCTCTTAGCAACCAACTGCAACCGCGTCGCACATCCCAGACCCAAACCACGATCTCGTCATCTCGAAAGGTGTAGAGGTTATATATAAGGAAAACATGAAACATGACAACCTAAGGTTGATCTATCATGTTATTTCTAAGACATACCACGTAATCATGCTAACACATAGCCACAACGATTATGCAGACACAACACCGATACCAAGGAGAATCGGCAAGAATGATGCGTCACTTTAGATAACCAACTTAGATTCCCCATTAGAAATCACGTCAGCTAAACGTGTTTCTAACTTTGCCCCTAAGTTTGTTAGTCCAAACGCCCAAAGGCAAAACTAATCAATCCTAAGGTCCAGCCACCATACTCAAATATACACAACATCAACATGCTCAACAACTAACATGCTCATGTTCCAAACACAGGCGACTAAGCACACGCATATCTTTCCTCACAAGGTAACGCACCCTCTTCCCACTACTCATAGGTATTCGAACCTATAGCTCTGATACCAAGTTGTTAGGCCCTAAACTCCGAGTCACGCAAAATGCCACCGAATAACCACTAAAATCGGCGAAACAAAGGGTGAAAACTATAAAGCTTAGACGAGGCTAAAACTTTTTAAAACGTACTACCGAGGATTTATTTGATTTAAAAGAGTAGACTAAAAGACAACGATTACAGCCTCATAACCCGAGCCTTTAAAAACAAAATACACGTTTTCAATAAAAAAAATCTTTTAAAAGGAGCATAGGTCGTTCTAAAATCTCCCTCGATGTACAAGAGTTTGAATGAAGTATAAACCATTTGAAAACCCCTTTTGTAAACCGTTGAACCCAGCAAAGAAAAGCGTAGTACAAAAATTATGAAAAACTGCAACCAACCCATGGTTCTCTCGAAAGCATTAAAATATGCAAGCATCGGCTCACGACCATAAGAAAAGCATAGGCATTACAACATGTTATATCCCAACATGAAACATTTACAGAAAGGTATAAACTATCTAACAAAGTCCAAACAATAGGGTCTTATCAATAGCCACCTCCGGGCACCTCAAGGTCAATTTACAGGACCACGTTCACCTGAAAAAAATTTTAGAACAAAATCCCACATCGGGAGCCGAAGCCCAATAGAAACAGACTATAAAGTTGTAAAGCAGGTTATACAATCATAAGTATACAGACTCAACCACAGGAGCCAAAGAGGTTTTTTGTTCCAAAATCCCAAGTTTTCCATAAGGTTAACACGAGCCTCAAAAGGTTTTACTTCACAAAACCCCTCATTTACAATCTTAAAAGCCATGCATATCAACAGTAAACATATCATGTCACAATTAAGGGAAAAAAATAGTAATTTTCACTCAGACCACACAGCCGAGGAAAACAACATAAAATGAAATCCTATATACCGACTCTACCACACACAGGGACAAAGGTAACAACTATAAACTCCTGTCCATTACCCTAGTCCTGAACTCCTTAAGGCCTGCTAGGTAATGGCAACTTCTATACGGAGTCACAACAACGACGCCATTCACGGAGGCAACCGACTCTTTACAGATTTCCACAACCGATGGAAGAAGCATCCAATACCACGTTTACGGGGATTAACCCGAGGGACCATAGCGAACCCACTCTGCGCACGTTTTTGGACATCCACCAAGGAGCAATAGAAGCCCAACTCAAAATACCACTGTCACGGTACATCTATGGAAAAATCATTTAAAACCAACCGTAGCTTAACTACGAAAATTCATAAAATAGTTATACATCAACATGTATAAAAAGAGATCCAATCCATCAACATGGAGATTTACAAGCATGTAAAAACATATTTTCAACAAAAATGCTTTAAATGTTGAGACTCCACCCCCAAGGGTTTGCTCCAAACCTCTAAAAAACACGTTTTCACAAATTTCACAAAATACCTCGTTTTTAAACCTCCTTTTGAAAACTACGGGAATCAACACACGCGAATCATGAAATAAACCAAGAAAGGCATAAAAACACACTGTTTACCTAAAAATCAAGATTTAAACATGAAAACAACATTTAATATATTTTTTACTTGGTGAAAATACATATAATTGCATGTAACACCCTTTAACAACAGTAAGGTCAAAAATTCAACCTCGGTGAGTCAAAAGCTTGACGCCTCAAAAATCGAACCTCGACGAAACGAAATTCTGTCCGGATGAACGCGAAGCCCCCGACACTAACATAAAGTATCAGTTGTCAGTTTGCTAAAAATTGAGCCCCAGGACCATCAAAATCTAGAGAGAAGGAAAACAAAATCAAAACTTAGCTTAGAAGAAAGCTTTTCAAAAATATCTCCAAGGTCTAGATATTTATAGGCCACGGAAAATAGGGGGTTCAGTCGACTGGAGGCCCAATCCATTCGACTAGATGAGGCTACTGGAAAGCCAAATTTGGTCAACCGCCCACCCCAGTCGACTGGATCACCCAGTCCAGTCGACTAGGCGACGCTGAAAACTGATTTATGCATCAAAATAGGTTTTTCAGCCCAAACACTTGCCAAACAAGCCTCTTTCAAACCCGAACAAGCAAAAAACTCATACACACATGTTTTTCTACTTTGAAGAAACAAAAATTCAACACACCTAGGTCAAAGGTTAACTCAAACTCCGTCAACACTTAAATTATTCTAAAACTGAAATAGGTCGGGGTCTTACACGACGCTATTATCTGTTCCCTATAATCAAGACAGGCCTACTAAAATTCTGTGTTACAGTCATACTAATGGTATGTCCATTTTCATCTAAACTGTGAATATAAAATTTATATTCTGTAAGAATCTAAAATCTGATCTTCTGTGTGTAAGCTGTACTCTACACACTAGATTAAATACTATACAAAATATTGGACATCCATGCATAACAAAGAAATGATATGCATCAATGCTCAGAAAGATTCTCATAAAATGGAAATTTAATTTTATTAAAATAAAATTAATTACTAAAAATATTATTTTTAGTATATCAACTCTAACAATCTCCCACTTATACTCAAAACCATGCTGATATACATCTGACTCCCATGCCCTCTACATGACTATCAAAAGTCATAGCCGGTAAACTCTTTGTAAAGGATCTGCAAGGTTGTCTCTTGATGCAAGTTCTATGTCTGACTGAAAATCTGAGTCTGTGTACCCTAAAAGTACTAGACTATCTGCTTGGTAAACCAACAAATAATCCTTAATTCTTTTCAAGTACTTAATTATATTTTTTATCACAGTCCAATACTCCTGCCCTGGGTTAGACTGATATCTGCTAATCATGCCAACGGCAAAGCAGATGTCGGGTCTAGTGCAAAGCATAGCATACATGAGACTTTCTACGGCCGAAGCATAAGGAACTGCTTTCATCTTCTCTATCTCATCAGGTGTTTTAGGATACTGATTCTTGGATAGAGTGATTCCATGCCTGAAAGAGAGAAACTCTTTTTTGGATTCCTGTATGCTAAAATGAGCAAAGATATCATCGATATACTTTGCTTGTGATAAGCCCAACATCTTTTGTTTTTGATCTCACATAAGCTTGATCCCAAGGATGTGATTGGCTTCTCCCAAGTCCTTCGTATCGAATTGCCTAGATAACCATACTTTAACCATAGATAAGCCCCCACATCGTTTTCGATGGGCAAGATATCATCTACATAAAGTACTAGGAAGATCACCACCCTTCCGTTACGCTTTTTGTGCACACAGGACTCATCCGGACTTTGATCAAAATCATAAGACTTTATAGCTTGATTAAACTGAGTGTTCCAAGTGCTCGATACCTACTTAAGTCCATAAATGGATCTCTTAAGCTTGCATAACATGTGCTCCCGGCCCTTTATAATGAATCCATCTGGTTATATCATATAGATACACTCGTCAAGACTTCCGTTAAGAAAACCTGTCTTGACATCCATTTGCCAAATTTCGTAATCGAAATGTGCAGAAATGGATAAGAGAATCCGGATAGACTTTAAGCATGGCTACCGATGAAAAAGTTTTCTCATAATCGACCCCTCTTTCTGAGTGAATCCTTTAGCAAAAAGTTTAGCTTTGAAGGTTTCAACCTTCTCGTCTACTCATCTCTTTTTCTATTAAAACCACTTGCATCCAATGGGTTTTATCCCTTCGGGTGGTTCTACAAGTTTTCAGACCTGATTAGAATACATAAATTCCATCTCCAAATTTATAGCCCTTTGCCAAAGATCTGCATCTTTATCTTTTAGTGCTTATTATAATTATAGGTCTCAATATCCAGTTCTGTCGGGATCTTGTCATACGACTCTCCCAAGAACATATACCGATCAGGTTGATAAACAACCCTCCCACTACGACGAGGCACTACATATGTCTTTGTACTAGCAGTAATAGGCTGTGCATTATCTGAACCCTGTGCATCAGCACCATGTTCTTGATTTGCACCTGTCCTGATAATCCTCCCATTATGACGAGGTAATGAAATATCAGTGACTTGTAGTTCTTCTTTCGTTCTACTGGTATTTTCTCTCAGTTCTTCCAAAATAATTTTGCTATTGGGCCTGTGATCTATAATATAATCCTCTTTCAAGAATCGGGTATTGGTGCTAACAATGACCTTTTGATCCTTAGGATTATAAAATAGACCACCCTTCGTTCTCTTGGGATATGCCACAAAGAAACAGACTTTTGTCCTCGATTCTAACTTACCTGCGTTCCCTTTCAGTACATATGCTGGACACCCCCAAATACAAATGTGTTTCAGACTAAGCTTATGTCCAGTCAACAATTCTGTGGGAGTAAAAGGTACTGACTTAGAAGATACTAAGTTCAGAATGTAAGCTTCTGTTTCTCAAGCGAATCACCAAAATGAATCTGATAAACCTGAATAACTCATCATTGACCTTACCATCTCTATAAGAGTCCTATTCCTTCTCATTACTACACCATTTTGCTGTGGAGTGCCAGGTGCAGTCAACTGGGATGTAATCCCCTCTGATGATAAGTAGTTCTTAAACTCTCCAAAGAGGTATTTTCCACCACGGTCGGATCATAATTATTTGATACTTTTACCCAGATGCTTCTCCACCTCCGCTTTGAATTCTTTGAATTTCTCAAAGCATTCAGACTTACGGTGCATCAGGTAAATGTATCCATATCTTGAGTAGTCATCAATGAAACTGACGACGTACTCAAATCCACCTCTAGCCCAAATTTTCATAGGACCACACACATCATAATGAATCAGCTCCAACGGTTCTTTAGCACTATAGCCTTTGGCCGAAAAAGACCTCTTGGTCATCATACCCTCTAAGCAAGATTCACAGACTGGAAGTGCCTCCACTTCCAATGAACTCAATGGTTCATCTGCTATCAGTCTGTTTATTATTTTTAGATTAAAATAACCCAAGCATAAGTGCTAAAGAAATATTTGGTTCATTAAAGAATGAAATTTTCTCTTATATGGTAATGTAGATATATTATTCGTTTCAGTCAGTTACAGTGTAGGAGAGATTGAAGTAATAATATAAAGATCATCCACCAATGTACCATAATAGATAATCCATTTATTATCCTTAATAACCACAGAGTTATTAAAATGAAACAAATATTCATCTTTAGCCAATCCAGAAATGGAAACTAAGTTCCTTCTAATGGTAGGTACATAAAGACAATCTCTCAATATTGAAACTTGATCTCTACCAAAACTGAGAGTAACATCTCTTACTGCAATTGCTGTTACCTTTGTATTATTGCCCATATGCAGGTAAATCTCTCCATCATTAAGTTGTCAGGTTTCTTGGAACCCCTACAATGAATTGCAGAAATGATTAGTGGATCATGTATCTACATACCAAGTACCGGTAGATAACACCGCTAAACATGCTTCCACAACCAGTGAATAGAAATTACCCTGTTTGTTCTGCCTTCTAAGAAATACTAGACATAGCTTTTTCTAGTGTCGGGTCTGGTTGCAGTAAAAACATCTACCTTTTGGCTTTTTCACACCAGTATGTGGTCCACTAACTACCCTGAAAACTGTGTCTCCCAGTTTCTGAACCTTTTTCTTTTTCATGCCTTTCGGCCTAAAGAAAGAACATTTTTCAGAAACAACCACATTTTTTGGTATTGAAGGAATATCATTTCTAGTTAAAACTATATCCAAGTTACATTTTCAGTGAACAAAATTTGGTCTCATTAGTATATTTTCTTTGAGTATTAAAGCGAGTGGGTTGAAATCTATTTTAATCTTGAGAATCACATAATCAAAAATACCATTAATTATGACGAGCAAAACATTGAATTCATTTTAATTTGGTTCCTTCTATCATTTTAAAATTAATTTGCCAGCAGCCTAATAACCTAAGAATAGCATTCCACGATAGGTGGACATCTACTATTCATCATAAGACCAAACAAGTTAATTCTTTTTAATTTTACTATCTAGGCAACTGACCATGCTAGGTAAAATTAAATAGCTGACATAGTTTCAATCCAGTATATAATACTAGTGACTCAAATGGAGAGAATCGTATTATACACAGCTAAGTGTTAACCATCACCTAATTCCAAATTAATCGCTTTACAATAAACCCTTCAGATGGAGAAGTGATCCACACTAACAATTATCTAGATTTATCTCTAAACGAGATTTGTACTGGCGATACCACAATTAATCTGTCTGATGGGGAGAAAGGCCTTACTGCCAACACGTAGGGTTTAATTGCATCGCCTACAAACTGGTGATGGAGACCGCGGAATTTATTTGTAAATAAATTCTCTCTTCCACTTAGATTTTTAACATATTTTTGAGAGTTATAAAATTCGTTTAATTAAAATAAATTTATTAATTTCGAAAGTCACACGATCTGAAAGAATTAAACATCTTTCTGTGTGCACGATTCCAAAGATTCTGATTTATCAAACTATCTTTTTGTGTTTAAATGCGTGACAAATAAAATTTAATAACTGTACAGTTTTTCCTTTAGCTTTTCAGCTAAGGCAATGATTAAAGATATTTATTTATTTTATTTATCGTCCAACATTTTTTGAAAAATAATAATTTATTTTGATTAAATATTTTTTCATTTAATTAATTCAAAATCCGAAATTAATTCTCACATTTTTCCAAGATATCCGATAAAAAAATTTTAAACGTGATATTTTGTAAAAAAAAAGTAAAATATCTAAAGTTTTTCCATTTAATTAATTAATTAAAAAAACTTAATTTTATTTTTCATTACAAAATATTTTAATTAAAACTGAATATTTAAATTAATTAAATTAATAGGATAAATAAAATCAATATTTATCATTCACACAGTTAATAAAAAATAAATTAAATATAAAATAAATATATCTCGATTTTATGATCAAATCGAAACTCTAAAGAGTTTCAGTCTCCTGTTTAAAAGGATAAGTTTCAAAATCCTTTTCTGCATCAGCTTCCTTGTTTGCATAAACATTGCTTGTGTTTGGATGGAAAACCTCTTCAGTGTTTTACTTAAAAAGAAACACCGCCAACCAAACTTCAGCCAACCAAACAGCATCCAACCAAACTGCTTATTGCCTGCATGCGTCGCTGAAACTGCTGTGTTTGCATCGCTGAAACTGTTGCTGTTTGAGTCGTTGAAACTTTCTATTGTTTGTGTCGCTGAAACTGAAACTGCTGTTGTTTGTGTTGCTGAAACTTGCTGCTATTTGCGTCGCTGAAACTGCTACTGTTTAAGTCGCTGAAACTTTCTGTTTGGCTGTTGCGGCGACTGTTTTGCACATTTTTTGTTATTCAAAAAAAAATTGAAAAAAAAATCTAAAGCAAAAAAAAAATCACCAATTGCTGCCACCAACCACCGCCGATTGTCGCCGCCTTTGTTCTTCCATACATGTTCTTATTTTTTTTCTTTCTAATAAACTAGAAAAAAAATAAAAGAACATAAAATTTTTTCATCGAAACCTATATTTCGTAGGCTCACATTCGATCTAAAAAAATTAATCTATCACGGTTAACCCCCATGAAAAAAAAATCAAATCATCATCCACGCATTCAATCAAACATAAAAATAAATAATGATCATAAAATTGGAATTAAAATGCCTGCAAAACAAAGTTTGTGAGAGACCCCGACTTGATTCATTTTGGAATGATTAAGTGTTCGAATTATTTCAGAACCTTCGAAATGTTTTAAATACACCCTTGGCATGTGTTCGGGTTCTATTAAGGCTTGTTTGGCTAGCGTTTGGGGTGAAAAACCAGTAGGTTGTCCAATCGACTGAACTGAGAATTTTGGTAGTTTTCTATAAATATCTGAGGCTAAGATATTTTGATGGAGCTTTCTTCCAAGTTAAGTTTCGGTTCTCTCTGCCTTCTCTCTAGATTTTTGAGGGCCCAGGGCTCGATTTTCTGCAATCTGACTGTGGATCCTCACTATTGGTGCCGCGGGCTTCGTATATATCTGGACAAATTTTTGCTTCGTCAAGGTTTGGTTTTCGAGGCCTCGAGTTTTGACTCATTGAGGTAGGATTCTAGACCCTACTACTGTATAAGAGTGATATATGTGATTATATGTGTTTTTACCGGGTAGAAAATACATCAAATGTAATTTCTATGTGTAACTGTGATTTTTGGGTAAAAGTGGGGTTTTTACGCCTTTTCGCCGTTGTATACATGTTTCGGGTACGCGATATCCATATTTTCATAAGGAGGTTTGAAAATGGGGTGTTTTGTGAAAATGGTGAAAAACGTCGTTTTGGAGGTTTGGAGCTAACCTGCGGGATTAAGTGTCGTCCTTTTTAAATGTTTTGTTGGAAATGGTTTTATATCTCCATTTTGATGGATTGGATCTCTTTTTATACATGTGTTGTATACATCATTTTGCGGTTTTTCATAGTTGAGCTACGGTGGATTTTTAAATGTTCTCCATAGATGTACCGTGACAGTAGGTGTGTTAAGTTGGGCTTCCATTGCTCCTCGGTGTAAGTCCAGAAACGTGCGCATAGTAGGTCCCTACGTGCCTTCGGGTTAATCCTCACAAATGAGGTTGGTGGGTGCTTAGTGCCATCGGGTTGTCATCCCGTAAACTAAGTGGTTGTGTGGATGCTTAGTGCCCTCGGGTGTGACCCTGTAAACTAAGTCGGTTGCCTCCGTTAATGGTGTTGTTGTTGTAACTCCGTATAGAACTTGTCATTACTAAACCTACGGGTCGAGGGTAATGGACGAGAGTCTATAGTTGTTACCTTTGTCGATGTGGCAGAGTCGGTACATAGGACTATATTTATATCTTTCTCCTCGACTGAGTGGCATGAGTGGAGCTTACTGTTTATTTACAGCTTTTCCTTAACTGTGGCATGATATCTATTAGGATGATATGCATAGTTTGAAGAATGAAAAATGTGGGGTTTTATGAGATAAAACCTTTTGAGACTCGTGTTAATCTGGTGGAAAATTATTTTGTTTTGAGAAAAAAACCTTTTTGGCTCCCGTGGTTGAGCCCGTGTATGTATAATTGCTAGCCTGCTTTACATCTTTTTGTCTATGTTCTATTGGGCTTTGGCTCACGGTGTGAGATTTTGTTGTAAAACCTTTTTAGGTGAGCATGAGGAGTTGACCTAGTCGCAGATGTGATGGAAGACTTGCTGTAGTTTTTCTTTTTTGAGACATGTACTTACACATGTGACGCCTGTTGAGACTGGTTTTGTACGCCTTTTGGCGATATATTTATTCATGTATGAGATGCATGTTTTCAGTTTATGAGAGTTGATGGTGGGGATCTTTCATCTAAATGTTGTACATTTTAATTATCAACTGTGAAACCTATTTTTTTAAATGGGTGTTTTGGTGGGCTTTCGCGTGACCCAGATGTTTGAGGCATGATAACTGGTATCAGAGCTCTGAGTTCGAATACCTATGAGCTATGAGAGGTGAGGGTGAATCACCTTGTAAGGATGTGTGTGTGCTTAGTTGCATGTGTTTTGTACATGAGTTGTTGATGTCATGTATATGTGAGCATGGAGGTTGGACCTTAGGATTGATTAATCTTGCCTTTGGACTAACAAACTTAGGATCCATGTTAGAAACGCGTTTCGTGGACATGATTTCTAGCAAGGAATTTAAGTGGGTTATCCAAAGTGACGCGTCATTCTTGTCGGTTCTCCTCGGTATCGGTGTTGTATCTGCATGATCGTTGTGGCTACGTGTTAACATGATTATGTAGTATATGGTAGAAATAACATGATAGATCGACCTTAGGTTGTCGTGTTTCATGTTTTCTTTCTATATAACTTGTACACCCTTAGAGGTGACGAGATCGTGGTTTGGGTTTTGGATGTGCGACTCGGTTGATGTGGTTACAGTGATTGTTGTAGAGACAGGGTTATGGGTTAAGCGTTGATCGCTTAGTACGTTGTGGAACTCGACAGTGAGTTGGGTTTAGCCGCGTGAGAATGGCCTCAGTTGGTGTTTGTTGAGTGTTTGAGCAGAGTCTTGTTTAGGTGTAGTCGAAGCATGGTTGATGGCTTTAGCTCGGGTAACTAGCTTCTCTGGAGAGTAAGTTACCGGAAGTGGTAGTGGTGTTAAGGAGAGCCATGTGAGTAGGGGCAATGGGGTGTTGGAAACCCTAGATCTTAGTTGTTATGCTTGGATTGTGGATAGTGATTATTCCTTTTGAAATTTTGATGTACGTGGTTTTGGCCGTGTGATGGACTAGGTACATCTTGAGCCATGGTATGTCATGAGCCGTGTACTCAGGATGGGGTATAAATGGGAACATAGTGGATGGGAGCGTAGTAATCCTTGGCCGGGTGTATGTTGAGACAGCAGTACATGAGTGTTCTGGGAATATCCCTGTCAGCAGGATGTTAATGGTGATCAACAGGATGTTGACGGTAGTCAAAGTAGTTTTGATGACCTTGGACGTTATATACCTCCTTGAGGTTTGAGACTCGAGTTACAAGTGCGTGAGCTCAAGGATGTGGGAATGAGTATGAGTTGTAATTATGCTGGGAAGAGCACGGGTTACGGCTGTATGGGAATGTGTAAGGGCTCCTGCGACGAGTATCAGTTCAGTGAGATTCCTATGGGAATGCAGGTCACTGGTTTGGTCGATGTCCTAGTGATTAGGAGATCACGTTTGGGAACCGTGTTAGGTTCCTGTGGCTGGCTTAGTGCTGCGATGACGTATCCTAGGTATGATATGTCTGGAGGTTGTTTGTGTTTCACCTTAGGTTCAGAGATGAGTATGTTGTTTTCCCATAGGAACGAAGCTTGGAGTAATATGGTTCAGCTGTGTAATGTGTGATTTGGCTAGCTTAGGGTGATAGGTGAGAAATTATAGGATATGATGCCTGTGATCATGTGTGCTTTAAGGGCGGAAGTGTAGAAGGTGTCTGCATGGTCTTGGGAGTGTTAATAGTAACTCTAGATGAAAGGTCTCAGGACTGGGTTCCTTATTTGATGTTGTGCCTTGGACAGTGAGCTCGAGGCTGTGATGTGATTGTGGTTTGCCTAGCAGGAGTCAGGTTGTGTAACGCAACCTTGTGAAGTGATGTTTTGGGTACAATGGGATGTATTGTACCAGGTACACGGATTGATGGTGTTCACGTGTGTGAATGAGGTCAGAGAGAGCTTGGTGTAGCGGATGACCTGAGTATTGTGATCGGAGTTAACAGCAGCTGTGTGATTGTAGCCAATATGGCCTCGAGGTAGGACTTACAGAGTTCTTAGAGGCTATGTGTTAAGGAGTACTCCAGTATGCTGAGGTTGGGTCATGGTTTTTGTTAGCCTTTTTCTTTCCTTTGGATGGAAGGAGAGAGAGAGTTTTCTTGTAGACGATTGTCTGGTACGAGTTATTTCATCTTGGTTGGACGGAGATGTCAGGTTCTTGATTGGTTCAAATTTGGTTGTGTTCTGAGATTTTGGAATCTCAGTAGGCTTGTACCCGTGTGTGACCCTTGAAGTTGTGACTCAGGGACTTGTGTTGTCGTGATTGGGTGATTAGAAGACGGATTCTTTGTGGCATCGACGCGTGATGCGAGACGCTCTGCATCTGACCGTCTTTGTGTGTGACCTGGGATCCGATTGCTCCCGCGGCTGGGAACCGTAAAGAATTGCATGATGGGGTTGGTATTCTCCCACGGTGGAAGACCGTAAAAGAGTACGTATGAGTGTGGTA
>JAUMHN010329420.1:0-17986 GCA_032360265.1 Heliamphora ciliata | reverse complement strand
GTTAATCATGACAGTGATTATGATGAGAAATGATGCAACCAATTTAATTTTCTAATCCAATTAAAACTTAAGTTATTCAAGGTTCTCCCACCCCGAGGAAACCACCCTAAAACCCCATGATCACAACCACACTGACCAAGTCTACCGACCGACAAAAAGCGTTCCTTAAGCCGTGGGATGACTACGTAGCGGACTAAGTGTTCAGCCGGGTCATCGCTGATGGCAAGGTGTCCGCGATGGTCTGGCCCTCGGATCTCAGGTCAAGGTCCAGCGCATGATCGCGAAATCTAACTCCGATTATTACGCCACTCGAACCACCTTCACCAAAAAACAAATATCACAATAATGCGCATTTAGCACTTGGGACAAAAATCTCTCAAAACAAATCAGGGCATATAACCAATATCACAATATTTCTAAATATCTAAATTTTCAGGAGTTTCAATTCCATCAACTACAGTACCAACCCTAAGGTTCAATTTTTATTCTTTTCTTAAAATAAAATGGTGAATCTCGTCAAACTCACCCAATGATGATGTGGCATGATACAATATGCAAAAATTATAATTTTTCAACTTACATGGGAATTTATGCATTGATATGATTAATTAGCATGTAAGACAAAAAGATGTACCAATTAATCACTTCAAAATATTTAGGTTAAAATACAATGTGCATGAATTAACGATTTAATCAAATTTGTATGTAAATAATTAAACCACTAAAATCATGTAATATATCAAAGCAATATTACACATTCTAATTATTCAATTATACATAACACAATATAGGTAAACCCCAAACAATAACATTAAAGAAAAATCACATTTAATCGTATTCAGGATTTTCAGATTTTTGCTACTGGTTTTAGAGTTTTTAAATACTTAGACTCGGAATTAAAAATTGAGATTTGGTAGGCACCCTATTTGGGATGTTTTGAACACTTTTTAGGTTTTACACTTTTTTAAATTTTGCTCCTAAGGCCTCGATTTTAGCAAAACAAATTTCTATGACAGTGTAGAGCAAAACTTTCAGAATAGTGGCGTGAAAACTTAGTGGCTTTAAAAATAGAAATGAGGACTTAAACTCAAAACTTAAATTTTAAAGTTTTTTACAGTAGTAGATCTATAAGTTTAGAAACTCGGGAACTTGACCTTGTATTTGTTTCATTTTTCTTGAATTTATTATGAATATTTTACCAAACAGTGTCCAAATTCGACACACTTTAGGGGAATCGTTACCATTATCTCTATACATATGCAAACAGGTTGATTCCAGTGGGGTTAGAAAGATAAAATGTTTATCTTTCCAACCACATAAAAATCAGACTGAGAGTTACTTTTACATGAAATGGCGTAGATTCAAAGTGGTCTATCCAAACAGCCATTTTAACCCGATTTATTTTTTTATTTTTAGAAAAATAAGAAAAATGATTTGGATCTCAAGAAAATTCGTACATTCAAGTGATATATACATGAAACTACAGTAAAAATTTTAAAAACTTTTGATGAGCCTAGATCACTCAAAAAAATAGCAAAAATCGAATTTTTGACAAAAACTCTTTCTGGACAGATTTGAGTATGAAGAAAACATGAGTTTGAGCATGGATCTTAAGTTTTGGTGAGATTAGGAGATGAGAGAAGACTTGTAAAGGAAAAATAAATATATAAAGATGTTGTTTCTACCTTGATATAGCTTGGTGGATGATGGATGTGGGTGCACTTTGAGGATGAATACCAAGAACACCTTGAAGAACTCAAGCTCTTCCTTATCTTCTCTCTCTAACACACCCTAGAACACTTAAAATATTTCAAAACACAAAAGTGAGTTGGGAGAGAGAGTGCTATGAATGAAAATTTGGAGAGGGAGTGGTCTTTTTAATACAAAATTTTGTGTGTAAAGGAGACTAATAATGTTTGTGTAAGACCCTAAAAAGGCTATGTCCAATAAAACTCAATGCATGTAAGACAATAACCATAAAAGAATGAGGTTGAGTGCTCCATACTCAAGCGGGGTTTAGGCTCCCAAATTTGAATTTTTTTTATAGTGTAATATTACTTTATTGTATATTTGACGTGATAAATATGTACTATATTGTTTAAAAATTGTATTTAAAAATTAACTTAATGTATATTTTTAATCAGAAATATTAAAGATTTGAATTAATATAATAATTTTAGGTGTTGTACTTAATTTTAATATCTTAGTATAATTATAACATTATTTAATTGTGGTGGTTGGGCTAAATTTTAATTTTTGTATAATTTTATGACTTGATGTATATTTTTAATTACTTTTAAACTATTTTTAATTTAATTTGATGAATTTAGTTTTTAAAACTCAATTTCATGATTTAATATTATTTTATCATTATTTAATTATTTATATGTTGTTTTAAGTCTCTTTATATTAATATACAAGTTGGGTTAAAGTTATATTATTATATTAGGTTGTTACTTTTGATTATATTACTTGTAGAGATTTATATACACATATACATATATATAATATACTATCTTTTTGTTTATTTAGTTATTTTATGCACTAAATTCACTTTTTACTTTTGATTATTATATACTAAAGTAACTTTTTGTTTTTGTTTATTGATTATTTTATTAGGTTGTAAGGAAGAGTATAATTATATATACATATCCTCCAACATATATATACTTATACATTTTTAATATTACTTTTGATTATTTTAATAGGGATTGAGTGTTGTAGAGAATTAAAATTTATTAATTATTTTATTGTATTTGTTGTAGAAATTTTCTTAAGTATGTGTGTATACTAAAACTTGTGTTGAAATTTGTATGAGTTTGTATTGTAGTCACATAATTAATTATTATTTTTAAAAAAATTAATATTTTATTTATTTTTATTTTTTTTCGTGTTGGGTAATCGTGACGATATGGGCGACTACACTACATCTATACTACCGTTGCTATTATTATATCTAAAAAGCGGATCCTTACAATTTAATTTATTATGTTTTGTATTAAGTCTCTTTTTAAATTAACATACGAGTTTGTATTAAATTATACTATTTTATTGGGTTATATACTTTTGATTAAAATATTAATGTTGTTGTAGAGATTTGTATGTTTGTATATGTGTATAATAAAGTTACTTTTGGATTTTACTTATTTTACACTCTATGATTTGTTTATTAGTATATATATATATTATTTTATTTTATTTATTTATTTATTATTATATTTAATTGAGATTATGGGTTGTAGAAATTTGTCATTTTGTTGATTATTATATTGTACTGTAAAGATTCTTTTATATACTCATACTTATATATACATATAAAGCTTGGTTAGAAAATATGAGTGTGAGTGAATTTATTATTTTTTTGTATGATTTTGTGATTTAATACTTTATATTATTATTATTTAATATTTTATACACTATTATTATTTTAACTATTTGGTTGCTATTATTATTATTATTTTGTTCTTTCTTTCTTTTTTTTTCTTTACATTTGTTATATTATTTGGCTATTTATTTATCCTCTATTGTTCTTATTATTTAATACTTATTTTATTATTATTATATATATATATATATTTTGCAAATCTTGAAAATATAATTACCTTTTCTTGAAAGTTAAAATTTTATTTAATTTGATTTAAGATATTGTATTTTATTTTATTAGAATAAAGTTGGCATATACTCCTAGATGGTCTCACACATGACATATATGTATTTAGTATATATATATATATATTAATTAATGTTGGTTGTAGAGAATTATGGGTGAGAAATATTTCAGGAACTTTTGCAAAATTTTAAAGGTATAAGGGAATGGTGTGTAATTATTGGTACTAAGAGTTTTAAGAACTCTTTGGTGTAATCTGGATCAGAATTTAAGTGTCTTCTTATGGCATTGATAACTTATTATGAATTTTAGTGTCTTAGGTTAAAAATATAGTTATCTTAAAGGCTTGAAGTCGAAATGTGATTATTGAAAGTCACGAGATTTAGGCTTTTGAGTATAATTTTCTTTTCACGTTGAGGCTTGGGTTGGATTTTCTTATTCTTTAGATTTGGAAGTCGAATTTTGTTGTAATAGTACAACACATATAGATTGTTGGACTTGAAAGGTTATGAGGTCAGGTTAACATTTCTTAAGAAGGTTTTAGGGTTCGGAGTTTCATTTTTAAGTTTAGCTCTTTAGGGTTTTGAGTAAGTGTTCTTAGAGTAACTTAATGATATTCGAGGTTAGAGGGTTGTCTTTTTGTTTTAGGATTTTTGATTCTCGAGGTCGTATTCTTAGGGTTTGATCATGTTAAGATTTTAATCTTACTATGACCTAATATCCTATTAGTTTACTGTCACTAATCCTATGGTTTAGAACTGGGTCCTTACAATCTACCTCCCTTAAAATAAATTTTATTCCCGAAATTTTGCATCGTACCTACATTCATGAAAAGCTGTGGGTAGTTTGCTCGCATGGCGCCCTCGCGTTCTCAAGTCAATTTTCAATCCCTCAGTGTCTCCATAACACGTGTACGAGGGGAGAAGTTTGCCCTCTGAGTACTTTGTTACGGCGATTGACGATTTTTACCAATCATTGTTCGAAGGTTGTGTCTTCGTCGCTCTGGAGCTCTTCCTAATTAATGGTGTGGTCCTAATTAGGTTCGTACTTTTGCAACATCGAGACGTGGAATACGTTGTGAACATCTACAAGTTGAGGTGGCAGAGCTAAATGGTAGGCAACTGTTCCATACTCCGACTAAGGTTTCGAACGACCCACTATATCTAGGTGACTTCTTTCCTTTCTTTTCAAATCGAATAATTCCTCGGCGTGGCTGAATTTTTGAGAAATACATGGTTTCCTATTTTGAGTTCTAGGGGTTTTCGGCGTTGGTCAGCATAACTCTTCTGTCTACTCTGTGGAGTGCTAAGACATTGTTGAGCTAACTTGATCTTTTTGGTCATCTTGAGTATGATGTCCGGTCCTAGCAAGATGGTCTCCCTGGTTTCTTCCCAGCATACGATTGATCTATACAGTCTTTCGTAGAGCGTTTCGTATGGTGGCATACCAATACTGGCTTGACAGCTGGTGCTGTAGGCAAACTCGACGAGTGGTAAGTGTTTCTCCTAACCTCTTTTTAAAAGTTTCATTACGTAGGCTCTCAGCATATCTTCAACGGCTTGAATGGTGCATTTGGATTGTCCATCAATCTGAGGGTGAGACATGGTTCTTGGTCAGATGCAATAGAGGTTGATAACTCATGTAGGCGTAGAATCTTGCATACGTGCTTGCGGCTTAAGGTCTTCAATGCGTAGGGAGGTCTAACTAGTAGAAAGCGAGCGGTCTTACTAAGGTGGTCAACTATAATAAAGATGTCATCGGGTTCTTGAGGTAATCTCAATAGTCTGGTGATGAAGTCCGCTTTCATTTCTTAAGGGTTGTAGCATTCCTTCTGACTTCTAGCATTTGACTTTGACATATTAATGCACAAAGGTTGAGTGTTTCCTCTAAGACGGGATCATTTCCTAGGTAATTAACCGCCATAGGGTGAATAAACGTGACAAAGAATCTTTGTTGGTTGTAGTTATCAAATTTTGTATCCTATCGTCGGTCGGAGGTTAAACTGAGGTTGCTAGCTTCTAGGTCATAGGTAGGCTAGTTCTATCCACTGGGATTCCTGTTGATAAGGCTCATGGAGTATCGTAAAATGTCGTCTTATTTTGTTCTCCAACTCGTGGCAAGTTGTAAGTTGACTTCAGAAATAGATTGACTCCCAAAACTTGTTACGCGCGGTTATCGATAGAAGCACTAAACTGTAACGCAAGGGATAGATCTACTTCGTGATTCGAACGTTCTAAAAGTATGCACGTAGTTTAGCATTTCTTGCGAAATTCTATACTTTGACGAATATTACTACTAGTCTGTAGGACATAATTTCTAAGGCGAAACAAGGATATATTTGGATTTACAAGAAAACACACATGGGATTCAAGAAGGACGATCAATTCATAGATTTTAAGAAATCAATGCAAAATGATGGGTAGCCAAGTAGATACTTGCCCTGAAGTTATGTCGGCCAAACATACTTCAATTCAAGCATCCAAATCTACTCCCCTAGACAGGATTTTCAAAGGTATAGAAAATATCTACAAAATTACTTTCATGATAAGGCAGATCATCAAAAGCATACAGGAAATGAGATATCGGGTTGAGAACGAATTTTATCAGATGAGTCAGACTGAATGATTATGAGGTTACACAATTCAAAGGAAGAGAAGTGTCACAGAAGGCAGGAGGATACGATCACTTTTACGAGTTAAAGTTCAACAGTGTTGACACCGTTGGGTCAAGGAACAGAGAACTCTGTCAGTCCATCATAAACTAGAGTTCAAGACTTTTTTTTTGGGTCAAAATTCAAAGAATCTAACTTTTAGGTGGGGTACGTGGGTAAAAGTCTACTATTTGTACAACTTCCGCATAGGTAAAGGCCTAACCAGTCTAAAAGTCTAAGTCCAAAAGTCTAAGCTTAGGTCAACGGTCGCGTGGGTAAGGGTTGAACCTAAGCTCTGATACCAAACTGTAATGCCCCGAAACTCGGAGACATCTAGAGCGACAATTAACTAATAGGGCTACGAAAATTAAAAAATGATAATACCTATGCGTGCCAAAAAGTAGATATTATAGAGTTATATAGTATAAACCCAACTAAATTCTTTTTGGAGTACATCGAACAATACAAGAAATATGCGGATAACCACAAAACTGGTACTACGTGGCCGAGGAAGGCTTGGATGAAAGCAACAAACTCTTAATCAAAACTCTATGTCCGCGTCCACGTACTCGTCAATAAGCTCTTCTAGCTCTTCGAAACCTGGCATGGAATGCCAAAGAATAGTCTCACACCAACGTACAAATATTTCTCATGTAACATGTCAAAATATGACAGAATAAATAGCAGGTTAATCATGACAGTGATTATGATGAGAAATGATGCAACTAATTTAATTTTCTAATCCGATTAAAACTTAAGTTATTCTAGGTTCTCCCGCCCCGGGAAAACTACCCTAAATCCCAAAGACCCCAATCACGCCGACCAAGTCTACCGACCGACAAAAAGTGTTCCTTAAGCTGTGGGATGACTACGTAGTGGACTAAGTCCAGCCGGGTCATCATTAATGGCAAGGTGTCAGTGATGGTCTGGCCCTCAGATCTCAGGTCAAGGTCCAACGCGTGATCGTGAAATCTAACTCCGATTATTATGTCACCCGAACAGCCTTCACCAAAATACAAATATCACAACAATGTGCATTTAGTACTTGGGGCAAAAATCTCCCAAAACAAATAAAGGCATATAGCCAATATCACAATATTTTCAAATATCCAAATTTCAAAGAGTTTCAATTCCATCAACCACAGTACCAACCCTAAGGTTCAATTTTCATTCTTTTCTTAAAATAAAATGGTGAACCCCGTCAAACTCACCTAATGATGATGTGGCATGATACAATACGCAAAAATTACAATTTTTTAACTTGCATGGAAATTTATGCATGGATATGATTAATTAGCATGTAAGATAAAAAGATGTACCAATTAATCTCCTCAAAATATTTAGGTTAAAATACAATGTGCATGGATTAACGATTTAATCAAATTTGCTTGTAAATAATTCAACCAATCAAATTATGTAAATATATCAAAGTAATATTATACATTCTAATTATTTAATCATGTATAACACAAAACAGGTAAACCCCAAACAATAGCATTAAAGCAAAATCACATCTAATCATATTTAGGATTTTCAAATTTTTGCTATTAGTTTTAGAGTTTTTAAAATACTTAAACTCGTAATTAAAACCTGAGATTTGGTAGGAACCCTATTTGGGATGTTTTGAACAGTTTTGATGTTTTACACTTTTTAAAATTTTGCCCCTAAGGCCTAGTTTTAGCAAAATAAATTTCTATGACAGTGTAGGGCAAAACTTCCAAAACAGTGGCATGAAAGCTCAGTGGCTTCAAAAAAAGAAATGAGGACTTAAACTCAAAAATTATTTTTTAAATTTTTTTACAGTAGTAGATCTATGAGTTTAGAAGCTCGGGAATATGACCTTGTATTTTGTTATTTTTTCTTGAATTTATTATGAATATTCTACCAAACAGTATCCAGATTCGACACACATTAGGAGAATCGTTACCATTTCCTCCAAACATATGTAAGCGGGTTGATTCCAGTGGGGTTAGAAAGACAAGACGTTTATCTTTTCAACCACATATAAATCACACTAAGAGCTTACTTCTACAGGAAATGGCGTGAATTCAAATTGGTCCGTCCAAAGAGCCATTTTAACCCGATTCACTTCTCTATTTTTAGAAAAATAAGAAAAACGATTTGGACCTCAGAAAAATTCGTACATTCAAGTAATATATACATGAAATTACAGTAAAAATTTTAAAAACTTTTGATGAGTCTAGATCACTCAAAAAAATAGCAAAAATTAGATTTTTGATAAAATCCTTTCTGGACAGATTTGAGTATGAAGAAAACATGAATTTGAGTATGGATATTAGGTTTTGGTGAGATTAGGAGATGAGAAAAGACTTGTAAATAAAAAATAAATATATAAAGATGTTGTTTCTACCTTGATATAGCTTGGTGGATGATGGATGTGGGTGCACATTGAGGATGAATACCAAGAACACCTTGAACCTTGACGAACTCAAGCTCTTCCTTACATTCTCTCTCTAACACATCCTAGAACACTTAAAATGTTTCAAAACACAAAAGTGAGTTCGGAGAGACAGTGCTATGAACGAAAATTAGGGGAGGGAGTGGTCTTTTTAATACAAAATTTTGTCTGTAAAAGAGGCTAATAATGTTTGTGTAAGACCCTAAAAAGGTTATGTCTAATAAAACTCAATATATGTATGATAATAGCCATAAAAAAATGAGGTTGAGTGCTCCATACTCAACTGGGGTTTAGGCTCCTAAATTTGAATTTTTTTATAGTATAATATTACTTTATTGTATATTTAATGTGATATATATGTACTATATTATTCAAAAATTGTATCCAAAAATTAACTTAATGCATATTTTTAATCATGAATATTAAAGATTTGAATTAATATAATAATTTTAGGTGTTGTACTTAATTTTAATATTTTAGTTTAATTATAACATTATTTAATTGTGGTAGTTAGGCTAAATTTTAATTTTTGTACAATTTCGTGATTTGATGTATATTTTTAATTACTTTTATACTATTTTTAATTTAATTTGATGAATTTAGTTTTTAAAACTCAATTTCATGATTTAATGTTATTTTATCATTATTTAATTATTTATATGTTGTTTTAAATCTCTTTATATTAATATACAAGTTGGGTTAAAGTAATATTATTATATTAGATTGTTACTTTTGATTAGATTACTTGTAGAAATTTATATACACATATACATATATATAATAAGCAATTTTTTTGTTTATTTAGTTATTTTATAAACTAAAACCGCTTTTTATTTTTGATTATTGTATACTAAAGTAACTTTTTGTTTTTGTTTATTGATTATTTTATTAGGTTGTACGGAATAGTATAATTATATGTACATATCTTCCTACATATATATACATATATATTTTTAATGTTACTTTTGATTATTTTAATGGGGATTGAGTGTTGCAGAGAATTAAAATTTATTAATTATTTTGTTATGTTTGTTGTAAAGATTTTTTTTAAGTATGTGTGTATACTAAAACTTGTGTTGGAATTTATATGAGTTTGTGTTGTAGTTACATAATTAATATTATTTTTTAAAAAATTATTATTTTATTTTATATTATTTTTTGTATTGGGTGATCGTGACGATATGGACGACTACACTACATCTATACTACCGTTACTATTATTATATATAAAAAGCGGATCCTTACAATTTAATTTATTATGTTTTGTATTAAATCTCTTTTTAAATTAACATACAAGTTGGTATTAAATTATACTATTTTTTAGGTTATATACTTTTGATTAAAATATTAATGTTGTTGTAGAGATTTTTGTATGTTTGTATATGTGTATAATAAAGTTACTTTTGGATTTTACTTATTTTACACTCTAGGATTTGTTTATTAGTGTATATATATATATATATATATATATATTATTTTATTTTATTTTATTTATTTATTTATTTAGTTTTTTTAATTGAGATTATGAGTTGTAGAGACTTGACATTTTATTGATTATTATATTTTATTGTAAAGATTCTCTTATATACTCATACCTATATATACATATAAAGCTTGGTTGGTGTGAGACTCTGGCCCATTTTATTTTTAGAAATGATTAATTGTTGAAGGAGTAAGACTTAAAACTTGAGCTTATTGATATTTTGAGCTTGGATACACATAAAAGATATGTTAGAGGAAGAATATGGGGCTCTAATAGATGTTTGGACAAAAATATGTGAAAACTGTGTGAAGAAAAGTGACATACTTTCACTAAATTAGTCATAACGTTTTGTACAAAATGAATCCTGATATGGGGTTTGAACCATTAGAAAGTAGACTTCTGGGGCTTCAATTTGAGCACAAGAATAATCCTATTTGGAGTTCGGATGAAGGAGATATGCTCATTCAAAATTGGACCAACAGTGCAGTCACGAAAGACCGATGGATCGGTCCCGCGACGGATCGATCGGTCTGTGATTGGCAGAGGCTATAAATCTCGGTTTTTGGGATTAAATCCTCATTTTCTCTCTCTCCTCTCTCTCTAAAAGCTTGGGAGCGAGCTAGGGTTTAGTCTTTGGGGGTCCTTGAGGGTTTCCATGTTCATGGGAGTTGGAGATCTTGTCGTTTCCTTGCATGAGTGGCCGTTGGAGAGCGTGGGTAGGCGCTAGAAGCTCCCTTGAAGTTGCGTGTGTTGAGCTTTGGCTAGTTAGAGCTCATGCGGGGCTTGAATCTTGATGGTGGATCTTCTTTGAGGTAGGATCTTGACTACTCTTTGTGGTTTACTATGATTTGTGTTGAAGTTTTTGAAACTATATTAAACCCTAGTGAAGTGTGATATGTGATATAAAGAGAAGTATGAATCGGTGGGGGTTTTTGTATGGGTATCTTTGATTACATGAATATGAGTAGTTGATGAAAAGCTAGAGGTTGGCAAAAATGAGGGAATGTTTAGAAAGTATAAAGTTATAACCTTTCTTATACACTTATGATGGTGGGTTGGTTTCATGGAAATGTGAAATGAAAGTGTTGAAATAGATGTTTAATTAGATGTGTGTGTTGAAATGTTGAATGAGTTGATAAGATGAAGTTTTGAAAGAAAAGAATAAAATAATTTGTGAACTTTGAGGTTTTAAGAAATGACTATCCATGGTTTTAAGAAAATATAGTACAAAGAGATTTTTGGATTGTTTTTACTCCACACAGAAACTTTGGCGCCCCGAAGGAGGTTTGGAAATGGTTTTTCTCTTTTTTTAAAGATGATTTCTTATCTAAAAGGTTTTAAAAAGGTGCTACAAGACTTGTTAGTATAAAAAAATCAAGTTTTTGGCTTAAAAAGGGCCTGGAACAGGACAGCTCGATAGACCCATTTATCAGTCTATCGAGCGGTCTTTTGGTGTTCTCGGTACTCTTGTGCAGGCAAGAGACCGATCGATCAGTCTCTTCATCGATTGATCGGTCTGGGTATTTTCTAAAATTTTTGATGTTTTGCTTAAAGGTTTGGCCTTGGAAACTTTAAACCTAGCTTTTGGATTATCCATTACTTTAGTTAAACCCTCGGTTGTGTGTACTAAAAAGGTTTTGAACTCATAAATTGTTTTGTTTTGAATCATGTTGGTTTAAATAAGTTCTAATGGATATTGGTTTACAAAAAAAAAAAGGATCTTGAGGAATGTGGTTTAGTATAATTATTTCTTAAAACCCCTAGTTTTGAAAGGGAACATGGATTTTTAATGTATTTATATATGCATAAAATGGGTGCATTCCTTTTCAAAAATGATATGATTTCTATTGGATAAACTTTGTGTTAGTACTTTATGAAATTGGTAAATGAGATGTGATATATGAGACATAATATATTGGAGTTGTGATGCATATGAGATGAAAAGAAATTTGAATGCTCAAACGAAATTTAATGAGAAAAATGAAATGGGAAATTTGATTTGGATATTGTTGATAATGTGTGAAATTAATTGGGAGAGGAACCAGTTGTAGGTTGGACTCCCGGGTTTGCGAAATTAAATGTTATAAACAAATAATGAACCGTATGGATGGATGTGATTTAAGTTGGCCTGGCAGGTCCGCGGCGAAAGATCGGAAACTTGCGCAAGATGGGGACCATATGCCCACGGGTTAGCCCCCGAAATGTGGTATTGTATCATGGTGAGTTATAGAGCTATCTATTACCCAATGGCTTCTGTCACGCCCCAAACTCCGGGTCACGCGAAAAGCCACCGAACAACCACCAACACTAGATTTATGAAAATATAAGTTTTCATACATTTCAAATCTACCTGTTGAAACCAATGGAATACCCAAAATGTATCTCTCATAAACAAAAGACATACAGTTCTAACATGCATACAGTATATCGCCTTATGGCGTACAAAACCTGCATTTAGGAACAGGCATACCAAAAAGAAAAAACTACTAAAAGTCTTCCTTCATCATCATCACAGGCACCACAAGATCTACTTAAGATCATCCTCTACGTCATCACCTAAAACTGGTTTTATACAGAAAATCGCACCCGTGAGCCAAAGCCTAATAGAAATAGACTATAAAGCTATAATTCAGGCAAGATATGCAATCATTAGCATACAAGCTCAATCACAGGAGCCAAAAAGGTTTTCCCAACCCAAAACCACAAATTTTCCATTTCTCAAAACCATGAATATCATATAGTGGGAGCTAACTCGACCACAAAGCTGAAAAGGTTTTACATCATAAAACTCCAAGTTTTTTCCTAAAGTTCCAAAATAGTTTTCCCTCCACAACCAAGCATTTAAACAATGCAAAACACATTTTACAGTTGAAGAAAAACAATAACCAAAACATTACTTTCCCACTCGGATCACACACCGAGGAAAGATAAAATATTTTCCACCCGAAACACACACAACCGAGGAAAATAAAATAGTAAGCTGTAATAAAACAGTATGCTCCACTCAGGCCACACCGTCGAGAAGAAAGATAAAACCATATCCACTCGGAACACGCAGCCGAGGATAAACAAATGATTCCTATGTACCGACTCTATCACAAGGGGACAGAGGTAACAACTATAGACTCCTGCCCATTACCTAGTTCCAGCGTCTCTCAAGACCTGTTAGGTAATGACAAGTTCTATACGGAGCACTAGAACGAATCACTTAGTTTACGGGCGACCACCCGAGGGCACTAAGCACCCTACAATGTCAGTTTATGGGGACTAACCCGAAGGCCCTGAGTACCTACGCTGTGCATGTTTTTGGACTTACACCGAGGGCAACTCGTGCGAAATACCCGCTATCCTGGTACATCTAGAGAATCATTTCACAAAAACCAAATCGTAGCTCAACTACGAAAAACATTTCCATGAAAATAGTAATATATCAACATGTGTGAAAAGGGATCCAACATCCATCAACATGGAGATCCATAAGCATGTAAAACATACCCCCAAAACGTTTTAAAAATTGAGACTCAACCCCAAAGGCTAGCTCCAAATCTCCAAAACATAAAATGCCGTGAATTTCACAAAATTCATCATTTTTCACCGTTTTCAAGAACACCCTTTGAAAACCATAAAACCACAAAGTCTCATAATTCCATCGAATAAACATCCCACGATGAAAGCCAGAGCCAAAAACACCAAAATCTCGAAACTGTTCAGACCGCCCCGACACACCGCTCGAGCGGTCTCAAACCAGTCTCCAGAAATGGAAGAACAGCAGCAGATTTTTGTTGCAAAAGTTTGATTTAAACCCCAAACCAAGCTTCCAACCACAAAATTTGATACCCAATAGTGTACATCAACCCAAAACAACCATAAGCCTCGATATAAACTACCAAAACTCGAAAAGGATTCTCAAAATCTGATTTCCTCCAACCGAAACAATGAAAAATGGTTTTATATCAAAAACCCAATTTCTCGAACATAAACACCCATTTTGAAAAACTATGAACATCTACGAGTTCATATAATGTAATAAACCAACTAAAAGCGAACAAGATGCTTTTAATCCAAACAATGTGGTTTAAACATGAAAAACAACCTTAAAAGCGTTCTCAAGCAAAATTATTCAGTGAAAACACCCATAATTACATATCCTTAAACATCCATACAGTCTAGGATCCTACCTCATAAGGTCACAAACCCGAAGCTTTACCAACCGGTGAAAAGCCAAAGCCGCCGAAACATAATGTCATTCGGATGAAAGTGAAGCCCGCGACAAGTACATCAAGGATCCGCCTTCCAATCACCAAAATCCGAGCCCAAACACACTCAAAACCTAGAGGGAAGGTAGAGCTTGAGGTTTAGGCTTTTAAGAGAGAGAATAGGAAGCTTAGAAAAGAAGCTTTGCACAAAAATCGACCTGTTCCTCCGCCTTTATAACAGTTTGCCCGAACAGACCGCTCGATCCATCAAAAGACTGCTCGAGCTGTCTCTGCGACTGCACTGTTAGCTCAACTTCAAATGAGCATATCTCCCTCGTCCGAACTCCAAATAGGGTATTTCTTATGTTCAAACTGAAGCCCAGGAAGTCTACTCGCCAATGGTTCAAACCTGATACCAAAATTCATTTTGTACAAAGAGTTATGACCAAAATGGTGAAGGTATGTCACTTTCCTTCACATGCTTTTCACTTGTTTTTGTCTGGACATCTATTAGAACCTCGTGTTCTCTCCCAAACATATCTTCCACGTGCTTCCAAGCTCAAAACACTGACCCACAACATCGCCAAGGTCATGTTTAACTCTTTTCTATCAAAACTGAAATCATTTCCCAAAAAAATAAAACAGGTCAGGGTCTCACAACTCTCCCCCACTTAAAGGAATTTCGTCCCCGAAATTTAACTCTGAACACAAGCCAAACGCCATCAACCTCAGCTATAAACCCATCAATACTGTACAATAGCAGAAAAGCCCCAACAACTGAAAACCCAAACCTGTCGTCATACAACGAAAACACGGCTGGAAGATTCTGTCTTCACACAGACTGCCCATACGTGCAAGTCCCATTGACCTCACTATCATCCAGGAAACATCACTGGAACACCGGATCAAAATCTAGCTCACACTGCCAATCCTCAAAACCTGACTCTCGCCGAACTTAAACCACTCCGACGATAAACATATCACACAAGACCAATCTATCATGTAACCTGGTCCTCAGCACTCTCTATCCCAAAACATAGATATTACCACTTCGTTCCCACTGCAACAAACTGGCTCAATAGCATCTCACCATGCACACCGAGGACCATCTCCACAAGTTCAAACACATGACATCAAGCCTTAACATCGGTCGCATGAAACCGCATGCTCCACGCACAACTCTACTCGAGTTCTGACTATCACCAAACAACCTCTGACTTTGATGCCACATCATCACCCTATCGATGCCAACATCCTATCACTGAAGCTGTCATGATACCGATCTACGAGCAACAACACAAACATGCGACTCCAGAGAGAAGCTCACCTACTCACCTGGACATCAAGAACACATCTCAGAAAACCCTCAAATCGTCATTCCTAATCTGATCTTTCATCACAAACTACTTTTCTCACCCAGGAGGAACATCAGGTGGTACACCATTATCCTAGACAAGGTCCCACATAAGCGAAAATCAATCCGGCATCACAACCCCGAGGCACCTGACTCCAGCGAGTCACTTGACCAAACATGTAACGTCAATAGAACACCTCATAGGTATCCAACAACCTATATCAACCAAATCATAACCCCCGTGCAATAACGCGTTACTGCACATTTCAACATCTTGCCATCAGATAACTAATACTAAGGCTACGGATCATCCTCAGTTCAAACACGATCTCCGTCGTCTGACACATCAAACGTGATTTTTATAAACCGTCAAGGTGAACAGGTCGATTGAGATAGCATCAGCTCCAATGCAGAACACACATCAACCCCTTGAGTCCCCAGACTCGTCCGTCGGGTAACCAACCAAGACTTCTCCACCGTCATACTCTCGGGACCACCGTCCACACAAACAACCGTTGTACCGAAGCACAACACTTATCACAGTCGATAACCACCCCTCGACTCCAAGAACTCCAAGAACCCTTAGCAGTTTCAAGTCCTTAAACAGAACAAAAGCCAGACTCATAAAAGTCTACTAGAAACCCACCATACACATATCACAGCCACACTGCTCTGACAAAATTCTCGCTCTGTCATGAGCTAGAAGCACAACCATAGACACACAACGGTCAAGGATCCTCGACTAACCACTGCAAAAAAACTTTTCATCTCGTTACCAACTCCCAAGCATTCTTGTCTACCAACCGAACCTCACACAGGTCACAATCCAATTGATTCAACCATCCGCTGAAACCACGAAGGACTAGTCCAACCATCATTCAATCACAGCGACAAAAATTCCCAAGTCAGAACACGGTCACAACACGGGTCACTACACGAGTCGCAACACGAGTCACAACACGAGTCATAACACAAGTTATAACACGAGTTACAACGCGGGTACCGTTCCACTAAGATTTCACAGCCTCAGAACACAACCAACCTAAACCAACCAAGAACCTGGCATCTCTGTCCAATCGAGATGAAACAACTCCCACCAGACAACTATCTCCGAGACAATCGTCTACAAGAAGACTCTCTCTCTCCTTCCATCCAACTGAAAGAAAAGGGCCAACAAGAAATCACGACGCACCTCAGCGTACTGCCAGTATACTCACAGTATGCACCAATACTCAACCTCTATGAACTGTGTAAGTCCTACCTCGAGGCCATATCAACTACAGTCACACAGTTGCTGTCAACTCTGTTCACGGTACTCAGGTCATCCGCTACACCAAGCTCCCTCTGACCTCATTCACAGACATGAACACCATCAATCCGCGCACCTGGAATAACACATCCCATTGTACCCAAAAGCTCGCTTCACAAGATTGCGCTACACAACCTAACTCCTGCTAGGCAAACCACAATCACGTCATAGCCTCGAGCTCACTATCCAAGGCACAACATCAAACAAAGGGAACCCAATCCTGGGATATCTCATCCAGAGGTACTAATAACCCCGACAACCATACAGACACCTTCCGCACTTCTGCCCTCAAGGCGCACACGATCACAGGTATTGTATCCTACGATTTCTTATCTATCACTCTAGGTCAGCCAAACCACACGGTATACTGCTGAACCTCATCACTCCACACTTCGTTTTCATAGGCAACAGCATACCCATCTCTGAACCTAAGGTGGAACACAAACAACCTCGAGGCATATCATACCCAAGATACGTCAACTCAGCACTAAGCCAACAATATGCACTCAGCATGGTTCCCAAATGCGATCTCCTAATCACTAGGATATCGACCAAACCACGAACCTGCATTCCCAGACAGCCATAACCCATGCTCTTCCCAGCTTAACTGCAACTCATACTCATTCCCATATCCTTAAGCTCACTCACTCGGAACTCAATTTTCAAACCTCAAAAGGTACACAACGCCTATGGTCATCGAACTACTCAGATAACCAATAACATCCTGCTGACCACCATCGATATCCTGACTATCAGAAAATATTTCCAGAACCACACGCTCTACTATCTCAACATACGCCCGGCCAAGGATTATCACACTCCCATCCACTATGTTCCCGTCTATACCCCGTCCCGAGTACACGGCTCAAGACATAGCATGGCTCACGACGCTTCTAATCCATCACACGGCCAGAACCACGTATACCAAGACTCCGAAGGGTTGTTACTATCCCTAATCCAATCACATA
>JAUMHN010329310.1:0-17988 GCA_032360265.1 Heliamphora ciliata | reverse complement strand
CTATTTATAGGCTCCAAAATCAAACTAGCCGTTGGGCTAAATATAGAAGTGTCAAACTAGCCGTTTTCAGAAAAATTTGAATTTTAAGCTGTTCAATCGACTGAAGAAACTCATTCGGCCGACTGAACTTCACTTCGGTCAACTGAACATGAAGGTTCAATCAACTGACCGATTTTAGATCTGAAAATATATTTTTGGTAGCCCATTTAGTCGACTGGATAAAAGCCTCAGTCGACTAGATCATTAAAAAATCCAAATTTATGTTTTTCAAAAAGGTTTGATCTTTTTTTATGCTTTGGAAAAACATTTTAAAGCTATTTAAGATTCCTATGAGCTTCAAACACACATATCCATGAGTTATATGAGTGTACATGTATCCTACAAATGAAATTTATAATTTTGTTCTTCAAGTCTTCACTATCTCGATTCTTTGTATTTATTTCACAAAAACTTGTCGCCAAGGAACTTGTTTTGAATTTATGCGTCATTGCTTCCATGTGTATCTTGGATTGTGCTAAGCATATGTTTCCTGTTAAACAATCTCAAAGTGCACAATTAGATACATAGGTTTGTTATCATCAAAATCGGTTATTGAAACCTTGTTAGGCCAACAATCTCTCCATTTTTTATGATGACAAACACATAGCAAAATAATGTAGGAAAGCTTAAATAAAGCTCCCCCTAACAATAAGCACGAGTAATAATGTTTGAGAGTTGAAAAACTCCCCCTTACTATATGCATAAATTGTGAAGATATTGAAGTTTATTTCATTCACAGAGCTTGTTCCATAAAATATCATTATAGCCTTTTGAATCATTATAGTTATTTTAGTCATTATAGCCATTCAATTTAAGATCAATCATATGAGAAACATAACCAGGATAAGGGTAATATACAAGCACAATAAGCATAACCATCCAATAAGATCCAAGCACATAAAGTGTAGCACAACCATAAACAAAATAAGAGTAGCATTAGTACATGATCCAAAAAATAAAACTCTCTAATGCTCTCCAAAATAAAATGAAAATAAAGTGGAGCTTTCCTTGTTTTGCGCCCCGCACTTGTTTCTCCCCCTTTTGGCATTATCAAAAAGAGGCAGAGCGAGAGGTATCCTCATCGTCATCACTATCACCATTACCAGCACCTGTGGGTAAGGAAGCATCATAGGGAGGAATGCCTAAAGCATCCTTAAGGCGGGTAAGGCGATAGCTGATCATGTTAAGCTTTTTAACAATACGCTTGGAGAAAGAGTTGACCAGTTTCGTTAAGAAGGAACGTGTGACAGAAGCATCATCAGCAGTGGTGTTAGGAACACGTGGAGGTGTTAAAGGAGAAGTGGGTGGAGCATCAGCATCATAGGCAGCAGCCTCATCCTCCTCATCACTATCTTGGACAACTTGAGGTGCCTGCCTTTGAATTTTGGGTATCCACTGTCCTTGGTGTAAACGATAACCCATTTGTTTTAATGTGGTGGTGGTAAGAAAATCAGAATTTTTAAGTGAAAGAAAATTTGAAGGAGATGGAGAAAAGCTAAAGGACTCAAAAAGAGGTGTGAGAAAACATCCATAGGAAAGAATATGGCGTTTGGAACTTTCTTTGGCAAACATCCATTGGCATATGAGAGATAGAAGGTCAAGGCGTATTTCTTTGTAAATGCACCATAATATAAAGCAATCAGGATAATAAATGTAGGTGCGAGATCCACTACGAGGCAATAAATTGTATATAATAATGAGATGCAAAAGTTTGGCCTTGAGTGTGAGTTGGGAGTAAGATGGGAGAAGGGAAAAATTAAGAGGAGGTTCAGCCATGATCATGGGTAAAAATGTTTCGGGAGTGAAATCGTGAGCCATGATCCATGATTGAGATGAAATTTAGGGACATTTAAAATCTCCTCTTCCCATTCCAAAAAGAGTTGTTATGTCTTTATTGGAAAATTTATAAGTTTTTCCATAGAGATAAGTGGTGAAGTGAATGTAACGATCATTTGGATTTGGGAAAAGTTCTTGAAAAAGATTTCTATAAAATAACCGTGTAATTTGAGGGTACATACCCTTTGGTTGATAGAAAACATATGGCCCCCAACCCATTCTACTGGAAAGATGTAAGACAAGAGAAAAATAGGAATCCAAGAATCTCATGTTAATAATCTTACCAAAGATGGGATCAAGAGATTGAAGATGGTGCTTGTAGAGAATTTTAGCTTTACTCGAATTGAACCATTGGTCGTTTTCGCCAGTGGGATCATCTCTAGCAATGGATTTCCCTTTGCCTCCTCTAACCCTAGGTGCCATTAAAGGGTTTTGAGAGATGGAAATGTAGGGTTTTGAGAGGTAGAATGGTGGTGTGAGAGATATGAGATAGGTAGAGCCTTTAAAAAGAAAGCAAATAAGGTTCGTGCCCTATGTGTCACACCCTCTCTCCATGGACCAAAACTGATGTTATTTATAACAATCAAAAGAGTATTTATACTAATCAAACTGAAATTATTTATTTATAGGAAACATGCAACTATACATACTACGGATACGTTATCCTGTATACTCAAACCAGCGTATACTTTACAAAAGCAAAATTTCATACTTCTGATTTTGTTACTAAAAGATTTAAAACAATAGCCACAACTGACTACGAGCCCGGGATTAAAAACCTGACAACTGTGGTGGACCAACTCTAGCCATCCCTGCGATCTACAACCACAAAAGTTACAGGAGAGCGCACTTAGTATTATAATGAATAAGATAGAAAATAGTCATTTTATTCAAAATATCATGCTTTTCATAAGAGATAAAAATACTGCATTTACTCGTCACAAAAATCTCATAAATAACATTCTCAGCCCTTTTTAAAAGTATCTTTCTGGCTCAATAGCCACGGATCATTGAATCCACTGTCACATAATTTAAAAGAAAAGTTCTTGGCATAGCCGCCACAATTCAAAGTGAAATTGTCTTATTCACAATCCATACCCAACAGTGACCAAGTAGTCGTCTACCTCACAATCGGGAGTTCCGACGGTACCGTAACCTCAATTCTCAATGCACGGATAGCAACATAATGGAATGAGGGCCACTCTTCATCAAGCACGAGTGGTATGTGCTGTCCGGGACTTAGCCCGCAAAGCCTTTAAGGCAAAAACTCCTGCTCAATGGGAAACCTCCCCCATAGGGAGAACTAACACCCATAATTGCGCAACCTCCCCTAACGAGATATAAAGGGTCGGAAACCCTTGTAACTTGGCACTTTAGAACAACATATTCATATCAATAACATTTGTCAAAATGTTTATATCACAAACACATGCTTTTCAAAAGGTACATATAGCATATTTAGAAATATCATGGCATTTGAATAAAAGATCATGCTATCATAATTTTTCATACTTCAAAACATAGATATAAAACAAATTTAAAGTATAATTCATGCATTTTTGTTAAAAATAATACTTAAACACTCTCACCTTGACTTAAGAGTAACAAGACTATTTCTTCGTCCCCGATCCCAACTTTCTAACCTTCCGATGATAAAGTTTAAGTGCCTAGCAAGAAAACAAGCCTACACGTAAGTGGGATACTAGTTTCTCTGAACTATGCATAACTTTAGCTAACAAGTATTTTTCTTTTGTTACTCCTCGTAAATTCGTAAATTCTTAAGTTTTTAATTAAACACTCGAAAGTATCCTTGAAAAAGAGAAATACATAAGATTCAACTTAAAATCTCATTTTAACTTATTTTAGTTAGAAATTTGATTTAACTAAAATTTAAAAAAAATAATAAGTAAACTTATTCTATTTTAGTCTAAAGAATAAAATCTTAATTTTTGAAATTTCTATTTTAGTTAAAACTGGGCTTAACAAAATTTATGTTTTAAAGCATATAGAAAAGTCATTTAAATTAATTTAATTTAGTCTTAGAATAATAAAACCCTTTATTATTATTATTACTATTATTTTTATTATTATTATTATTATTATTATTATTATTATTATTTTTAATCACACACACATACAAAACACACCCACACACACAACTCTCACACACACAGCACACATACACACACTTACTCACAGCAACATATATACATTATACATATATACATAGAGGGATGATAGATGACAGAGAAATAAAGAGAGAGAGACAGAGAAACAGAGAGAGAGACCGAGAGAATCCGGCAGTGGAAGATGGTGCACCAGTGATGGTGAAGTAGCGGCGGGGTAGCTGGGGTGGCGCTGGTTGGTGGCTAGTGGGTGAGGGAGAAGGCCGAGAGAGGTAGAGAGAGAGACTCTGGCGGCGCGCCGGAGTTGGGTTGCCGGGGCAGAGAGAGGCAACGGCGTTGATCGCGGCATTACAAGTGGACAGAGAAGCCAATGACCGGTGGTGGTTGGTTGCGTCGGCGTCGCTTGCGGTGGTGGGGGTTTCTTCTTCCCTTCTTCGTTTTCTTCATTGTTACGGTAATTGCAGGCTTTTGTTGAAGCTAAAAACCTTCCACTGAAATTGTGAGACCCGAAACCTTATTCTTTTATGTTGTTTATATAATTAATGTGTTCGTTTCAGTATATGAATAGCATCGATGCATGATTTATGCTTTTAAGTTGTAGAACAACATGTGTAAATGTGTTTTACGCTTTTTTGGACCTTGTTTAGGTTGGTTGGGTTGGTTTTTGAGCCTTAAAATAGTAGCAAATTTTAGTACGCCTCTGCTGTGGAGTTCAGTCGACTGGAGGGTCCAGTTCGGTCGACTGAACAGTGCACTTTTTGATTTTTTATAAAAGCTCCAGTGGCGTGTTTTTTGAGGCAAAAACCTTTCTTCAGACTTAAAAAATCCCTTTTCTCCTCCTTCTCTCTAGCTTTGAGGGCCCGGGGCTTTGTTTGTTGTTGATTCCTTCGTGGATCCTTGCTATCGGGGCCTTGGGCTTCGCATCTAACCGGCCAGATTCTCGTTCTGGCGCCATTCAGTTTTGAGACGTCGAGTTCTTGACTTTCTGAGGTAGGATTGTAAACACTACTGCTGTATTAGGGTGATATATGTAATTGTATATACTTTCATCGGGTAAAAATGCATCAAACGTGATTTTCATGTGTAACCATGGTTTTTGGGTAAAAGTGGGGTTTTTACGCCTTTTCTCGGTTGTATACATGTTTTGGGTACGTGATATTCATAGTTTTCAAAAAAATATTTGAAAATGGTGATTTGTGAAATCGGGTGAAAAACCTCTTTTTAGAGGTTTGGAGCTAACCCGCGGGGTTGAGTCTCACCTTTAAAAGTTTTGTTGAAAATCGTTTTAGATCTCTATTTTGATGGATTAGATCTCTTTTTATACATGTGTTGTATAAATTATTTTTTGGATTTTCGTAGTTGAGCTACGGGGGTTTTTAAATATTCTCCATAGATGTACCGTGACAGTGTGTGTAAGTCCGAAAACGTGCACAGAGTAGGTCCCTACGTGCCTTCGGATTAATCCCCGTAAACAAGGTTGATGGGTGCTTAGTGCCCTCAGGCTGTGGTCCCGTAAACTAAGTGGTTGTGTGGGTGCTTAGTGCCCTCGGGTGTGATCCCGTAAGCTAAGTCGGTTGCCTCCGCTATTGGCGTTATTGTTGTAACTTCGTATAGAACTTGTCATTACTAAACCTACGGGTCGAGGGTAATGGTCGAGAGACTATAGTTGTTACCTTTGTCGATGTGGCAGAGTTGGTATATAGGACTACATTTATATCTTTCTCCTCGGCTGTGTGGCTTGAGTGGAGCTTACTGTTTTATTTACAGCTTTCCTTTAACTGTGGCATGATATCTGTTAGGATGATATGCATAGTTTGAAGGATGGAAAAAAATGTTGGGTTTTATGAGATAAAACCATTTTGAGACTTGTGATAGTTTGACGGAAAACTTGTGATTTTGGAAGGAAAACCTTTTTGACTCCTGTGGTTGAGCCCGTGTGTGTATAATTGCATTGCCTGCTTTACAGCTTCATTATCTATGTTCTATTGGGCTTCGGCTCACAGTGTGGAATTTTGTTGTAAAATCTTTTCAGGTGAGCATGATGAGTTGACCTAGTTGCAGAGGTGATGGAAGACTTGCTGTAGTTTTCCCTTTTTGAGACATGTAATTACACATGTGACGCCTGTTGAGGCTTGTTTTGAACGCCTTTTAGCGATATGCTTTTTCATGTATGAGATGCATGTTTTCAGTTTATGAGAGTTGAACTGTGGGAATCTTTTATCCAAATGTTGTTTTAACTATTAACTGTGAAATCTATTTTCTTGAATGGGTATTTTGGTGGGCTTTCGCATGACCCGGATGTTTGGGGCGTGACAACTTGGTATCAGAGCTCTGGGTTTGAATACCTATGAGCCATGGGAAAGAGGGTACATCACCTTGTGAGGATGTATGTGTGCTTGATTGCATGTGTTACAGTGTTTTCCTAACATAGCATGATAGCTTGTGGTGTATACGTGGGCATGGAGGTTGGACCTTAGGATTGATTAGTCTTGCCTTCAGGCGTTTGGATTAACATACTTGGGAGCCATGTTAGAGATGCGTTTCGCGGACGTGATTTCTAGCAAGGAATCTGAGTAGGTTGTTCAGAGCGACGAGTCTTTCTTGTTTGTTCTCCTCAGTATGTAAGATATGTGATCACAAGATCTACGTGGCTATGTGTTAGCATGTTTATCTGTCTTTTACGTTGGCAATTACATGTTGTATGGATTCTTATCATGTTATATTGCTTTCGTATAGAGTTATGTCCATGCGGGGAAGACGAGGCCGATGTCGAGGCCGTGGCCGTGGGTCTAGCCGAAGGGACGTTCCAGTCCCAGATGTTGGGCATGCTAAGGCACCCCAAGAACCTGTTGCTGAGGGAGATCTGTTGCGTGAGATGGTCGGCTCCATCCGACAACTAACTGAGGCCTCTAGGGGGAGAGAGACCATACCTGAGCCGAGGGCGACGGTTGCGATGCGTGAGTTTCACCGTTTGGACCCTCCTACCTTTTCTGGGGAGCCCAACCCCATGGTTTCCACTGAGTGGCTGGAGCTGGTTACCAGGATTCTGGATTCACTTCAGATTGAGGAAGATGATCTAAGGGTTATATGTGCCACCTTCCAGCTGAGAAGGAGTGCTCGCATGTGGTGGAAGTTTGCCAAGACCATAGTGGCAGGCACCTGGGATGCATTCACGAAGGTATTTCTGGAGAAATACTTTCCAGCGACATTGAGGGATCGCTACAGAGAGGATTTCATGTTTCTAATGTAGGGAACGATGACGGTGATTGAGTATGAGGCTGAGTTTACTAGCCTGTCCAGGTTTACACAGGAGATTATACCTACTAATGAGTTTCGTGTGAAACGGATCGAGAGGGGTTTGAGGCCCACTATTTGTGACAGAGTGGTGGCATTCAGGATGCAAGTCTTTACAGAGCTGGTGGAGACTACCATGAAAGTGGAGGATAATCTGAACGAGACGCGCAGAGACAGGGACAGTAGGGGATGTACACAGTTTCAGGGACGCTGGGACAAGCGTCGACGGACATCTGGTCCGAGTTCATTCTAATGTGTGTGGTGCTGTGACAATCTGAGCTAGAGGTGGCTTTGAGTACTTTGTCAGTTTTATGAAAGACTACTCAAGGTATGGATACATTTACCTGATGCACTGTAAATCTGAATATTTTGAGAAATTCAAAGAATTCAAGGCAAAGAGGAGAAGCATCTGGGTCAAAGTATCAAATCATTATGATCCGAATGAATCGGACTCTTATTGTGAGATCCTGACCCGTTTTCTTTTTCAGCATTTTTCGATGCATGTTTGTCGTTTTCGTTTCTGCATGTTTATATGTGTTTTTAAGCATGTTCGAATTTAGATATGCATGCGGGGTTGGTTTCTGGGGCTATTGGTTGTAGTGGTGCGGATTTCAAAAAAAAGAAAAAAAAAAGTTATGTTGGTGGCCTATAAATATCTTACATTAGATATTTTCAAAACTTCTTAACTAAGTTTCTTTTTTTTTTCTCTCTACCTTCTCTCTAACTTCTTGGGGGCCCAAAACTCGATTTTCGACGATCCATCAGTGGATCCCTGCTATTGGCACGGTGGACTACGCTTTCATCAAGACAGCATTTCATTCTAACGAAGTTCAGTTTTGCACGTGGATCGAGGCATGGAGTTTTTGACTCAACGAGGTAGGATCCTAGACTCTCATGTCTCACAAGGGTGCTACGTGTAATCGTATGTATTTTTACCTGGCTAAAATTCATGAAAAATCGATTTATGTTTCAAAAAGATTGGGTTTTGGTTCAAAACCATTTTTACGTTGTTTTCGGCTGGGTGAACCGGGTTTTGCGGCTTTTCGTTCAGTGGTTCTTGATGTTTTGGGCTCGTGTATGTCCGTGGGTATTAAAAATATACAAGTTGATTGGTTTATGTGTGTTTTGAAACATCATAGTGGGTGTTTGAGAGTTTTGGGGCTTAGAACAGAAAACAGGAAAAAATCTGGATTTTTCTCGGGTGCCTGCTCGCTCGAGCACCCGATGTCCGCTCGAATGGACTGGCTGCGCAGGGCCATTTTCTTTTCATCATATCTCCCTCATTCGGACTTGGAATTGGGTCGTTCTTGTACTCAAATTGAAATTCGGGAAGTATTCCTTCTAATGACACCTCTCTCACAAAAAAAATCTTTTTGTAAAAAAGGTTATGATCAAAATAGTGAGGGTCTATCAAATTTTCTTAATCATTTTTCATCCGTATTGGCCGTGTTGAGCGTGTGTGGGTCTGTGTCACGCCCCAAAATCCAGAGTCACGTGAAACACTCAACAAACCACGAGTTTGTAAAATGACCGAATTTTTACTGACAAACAACCATCCAAAATAATACAGCTTTTGAAATAAAAAGAGTACCCAAGGTTCACTCTTAGAGTAACATGCAAAACTGTCCATATAGTTATAATATACAGCCTCAAGGCTTACAGAAAGTGCCTTCAGAAACAGGCAGCATATATATAAATACATGCTTCTATTACAAAAAGGAAAAAACTATACAATAGTCTTCCTGCCACCACAGGCAGGGCTAGATCAACTCCTCATGATCATCAACACCTGGAAAAGATTTTAACAAATCCCACTACGTGAGCTGAAGCCCAATAGAAATAGACTATGATGCAGTAAAGTAGGATACGTAATCACATAACATAAAGTAAATAGTTTTACTACAGAAAACCTCAAATTTGTCAATGTGTACGCACGCACACACACATAATACCATCACATCCAAGTGATTCTACCAACTCGTGGTTTCAAAACATAGGCACCGATGCCGAATGAGCATATAGACCCTGTCGCGTTACTACCACCTAGCCATCACGAGACCCGTGAAGTAATTGGGTGCCCTATACTTCCAACACGACCAGTGTCCTTTCCTGGTTCACTAGCCGGTGGGCTGAGAAACCCATTCTGCGGAGTTTTTTGGTCTTTCACCGAGGAGCAACTCGTACCTATATTAACTCGATCCGTAGATCTCAACACGGTCCTTTTTTATTATCACATCAAAATCCAAACACACACGCGTGAGTCCAATCCAACAAGGTTCCTCTCATCAAACTCACAACACCGTGAGTCCAACCCAAAAGGTTCCCTATCACCAAACCCATAACATCGCACCACATGTAATATACCAAGAAAAGCGTAAAACAAGCTTTTTACCCGCATAAACATGGTTTAAAACATACAATATAATATATAGCATTTTTAACCGGTAGAAACATGTAAAATTGCACGTAGCACCCTTTAAAGACAACATAGTCTAGGATCCTACCTCGATGAGTCAAAACTCGAAGTCTCGAAATCCAAACCCCATTGGAACGAGAATCTGGCCAGATGACCGCGAAACTAACAGTGTGAATAGTAAGGATCCACAAGCTGATCGTCCAAAACTAGGCCCGGGCACACCAAAAATGTAGAGAGAAGGCATTGAGTTTAGAAGAAAAAGGAGTTCTACAACCGAAACAGGTGCTGGAATATATGTAGGCTCGGCCAAGCAGTGCGTTCAGTCGACTGAATGGGCTAATTTGGTCGACTGAAGGAGTTTTGGATCTGAAAAACTTCTCCACCGCCACACCTCTGTCGACTGGATGGATCAATCCAGTCTACTAGACAAGCCTCCAATCGACTAGGTCCATCAGTCAAGTTGGCTGGACTGCTGGGAACCAGGTTTTTGTGCATCCAATAGGTTTTTCAACTCTAAGACCAACCAAACAAACCCTAACGAAACTCGTAAAAGCATAACACACATCTACACTTGCTATTCTACATCAATGAAACATAAACCATTCATCGAGAATATACATATAACGAAAAGAAACACGTCAAACATGTATATATCATAAAATGAAATCAAATAGGGTCTCTCAGCTCTCCCCCCTTAAGAAATTTCACCCACGAAATTCACTACAAGGTCACAAGGTAAACAACTCCGGGTATCTAGCTCGAACCCCAGACTCAAGCTCCCACGTCGCTTCCTCAACCCTGTGATGAAGCCATAGAACCTTGACATAAGCAATTGTCCTTCCTCGCAACACTTGCTCATCCATGTCTAGAATCTTCACTGGGTGCTCCTCATATGTGACATCCTCATCAACCCGCTGCTCAGCCCAATCCAGAATATGTGAAAGGTCAGGCTCATACCTCCGAAGCATGGAAATGTGAAATACGTTATGGATAGATGCCAACTGGGGTGGCAGAGTCAAACGGTATGCTACCTCTCCAACCCTGTCAAGGATCTCAAATAGTCCAATGAAACGCGGTGATAGTTTCCCGCTACGGCCAAATCTCATTAAACCTCTATGTGGTGAGATCTTTAAGAACACATGATCCCCCACAGCAAACTCCAATGGTCTCCTCCTCTGATCTGCATAACTCTTCTGGCGACTCTGAGCTGTTATTAGACACTGACAAATCACGACAATCTTCTATGTCGTCTCTCGTACCAAGTCGAGTCCCAAAACGGTGGTTTCTCCCACATCTGTCCAACATACAGGTGGTCTACACGGCCTACCATACAAAGCCTCATACGGTGCCATCCCAATACTAGACTGATAGCTATTATTGTATGCAAACTTTGCCAATGGTAGAGGATCCTTCCAAGAACCCAAAAAATCAAGCATCCAGGCTCTTAACATATCCTCTAAAATCTGTATGGTCCGCTCAGACTGACCATCTGTCTACGAGTGAAAAGCTGTGCTGAAGGTCAATATCGTTCTGAGGGCCACGTGAAGACTTTGCTAAAAGCACGATGTAAAGCGCAGGTCTCGATCAGAGACAATAGTTACAGGTACTCCGTGTAATAGGACTATCTCCCCAACATACAACCTACCTAATCTGTCCACCGAATCCCTCACTCGAATGGGAAGAAAATGTGTAAATTTCGTCAACCTATCAACCACAACCCAAACAGTATCGTATCCATTCGGCGATCGAGGAAGTCCTAATATAAAATCCATCGTGACATTCTCCAACTTCTACTCAGATATTGGCAACGGCTGTAACAATCCTGCCGGTCTCTGGTGTTCCCCCTATACCTGCTGACAAGTAAGGCACCGAGACACAAACTAGATCACGTCCTTCTTCATTCTCGTCCACCAGAACTGACGGTGCAGACCGTGATACATCTTCGTGCCTCCTGAATGCACTGCAAGACGAGAATGACAGAAATCGTGTAACACCTCAACACAACACGACTCTAGTACCAACAATCTCCCTGTCAATCTCAAACTCTAATCTAAGCTTAAAACCCATCCGTTTGTGTCCTTCCCACTGGCAATGTGGTCCTGTATCATCTGAGCTTCCTGGTCTATCTGTTGAGCCCCTAGCACGCGTGCAACCAATGCACGCTGTAAAGCTACTGAATATAAGGTCGCACCTGTGATATCCTGGTATCCCATATCGAAAAGGGAGATGAAGTTCCTGGATTATAAAAGAAAAATCTTGGACACTTACATTCAACGAGGCCTTTTCCCAAGTGGTAGAAACCTTAGCCGAACTTCGCAATTAAGCGTGCTTAAGCGGGAGCAATGCAAAGATGGGTGACCCCCTGGGAAAAATAAAATCACGAGGGCTTTACCCAAAGCAGACAATATCATTGCCATGTAAAGGGTTGGGGTGTTAAAGATGGTATCAGAGCCGACTCTCCTCATCTCCGAGTGTGGGCCCTTGCAGTCTTGTGTGACACGTGGGCGGGCTACTGAGTGGACGGGTCAATAAGGACTGACAAGCTATCGGACCTGGCAGGCTACTGCACGGGGACGTGTAGCCCTAAGGGGGGTGGATTGTGATATCCTGGTATCCCACATCAGAAAGGGAAAGGGAGTTCATGAACTATAAAAGAAAAACCTTGGACCCTTATATTCAACGAGGCCTTTTCCCAAGTGGTAGAAACCTTAGTAGAACTCTGCAGTTAAGCGTGCTTGATAACATCAAACGTGGTCATGTCTAGAATGAGAAAGTCAAACTCTAAACAACGACCGACGACCCCTAACTCGTAGGATCTATAAACTCTACTCAACACCACACTCCCACTGATCGGCATCTCTACATTCAATGCACTACCCAATGAGTCTACCTCCAACCCCAATGCAGATGCAAAAGCAGAAGAAATAAATGAATGTGATGCTCCCGTATCGATAAGAACACTAGCCCATGATCTATTTACTAGGAGAGTACCTCATATCATTGATGGAGTAGCTGTAGCATCGGGCACTACTTGTGCTTTGGAAGCACTGAGATCAGCAAGAACATAAGCTCTGGCCTGCCCACTATAACCCTGAGCTGTCGATTGCCTCATAGACTGTGCTGAGGCATCTCCTTCTGCAAACCTAGACGTCTGAGCCCTAGGTTACTGCAGAGCCTGTCGTCTCTGGGCAGATGGAGGAACTAACGCTCTTGTCGTACTCTAAACACTCCCTCCTCAGGGACAGTACCTGCGAATGTGCCCAGACTGACCACACTCAAAACACACTAGTGGGTCTCTCCCTTGCGACCTGACTGCAACTGTGACTGTGACTGGACAGGTACTGAACTCTGGACTTGGCCTCTCAGCGGGCACTCATATGAACGATGCCCTAACTGTCTGCATCGGTAACAAGTGAACTCTCTCTGCTCTAACTTTCCTGTAGAGGCTACTAAAGGTGCTGGCGTAGAAAACTACGGCTGATATGATCCCATAGAATGGGAACTCGATCCAAACGACCACTGGCACTTTTGCCCGCGCCCTTGGAACTGTATACCTTCATCACTCTGCTGGCCTCTACTCTCCTTAGCTCTACGGCTCTCTGCCATCGAGTTCTCTACTCGAATAACGGCTTCCACCATATCAATGTAAACACACAAACCCAGTGCTGCAATTCTATCCTTGATAGAAGGTCAAAGGCCCCTTTCAAACCTTCTATTATGCAACTCCTCCGTTGACACCATCTCAGAGGCAAATCGCGACAGATTTGGGAACCTGGCTTGATACTGGACCACGATAAGATTTTCCTGAACAAAGGAGAGGAACTCCTCTCGATATGTATCCCTCGAAGATCTCGGGAAGTATTTCTCCAAAAAGAGCCTTATGAAAGTGGCCCACGTATCATCTACCGTGGTTTTGGAAAACTTCTACTACTCCCTCGCATTCTCCCGAAGCTGAAACGCTGCCAACTTAACATGCAGAACATCCTCTTCGATCTCCAAAGTATCCAAGATCGTCGTGGTTACTTCTAACCACTAGGTAGCAACTTTGGGGTCCGACTCCCTAGAAAAGGTTGGAGGATCCAACCGCCAGGAGTCCCTCATTGCCAAAGATGCCCTTGGCTCAAGAGCCCTCACTCCAGCTCTAGTCGCGTCAGCCATTGCTCTAATGGTAGCAAGTATCTCTTGTACAATGTCAACACTGCCCACCTGTTCTTGCGGGGCATAAACGTCATCTTCTTTTGAAACTTGGACATATGCTCGACCTCAGCCATGACCCCGTTCCCATCCTCCTTGCGTGGACATAGTTCTATATGAAGGCAATATAACAGGAAAAGCTTTCCTATAGCATGTTGTTACTAACATAAAAGCGTAACATACATGAACATGCTAACACATAGCCACTTAAGATTTTATAAGCACGTCTCACATACCTAGGAGAACTAACAAGATATAAGCATCAATTTAGAAAACACGTCATCCAAACGCATTTCAAACTTGGCTTCCTAATTTGTTAATCCAAACGCTCTAAGGCAAGACTAATCAATCTTGAGGTCCTACCTCCATGCTCACATAAACACAACTTATCATGCTTAACAAGCTATCAGCATGTCATAAAAACACTTAAACACATGCAAGCAAGTATTTACAGTCATCTTCACAGGGTCATGCACCCTCTTCCCATGGCTCTTAGGTATTCAAACCCAGAGCTCTGATACCAAGTTGTCACACCACAAAATTCAGGGTCATGTGAAACACCCAACAAACCACCAGTTTGTAATATGAAAGAATTTTTACTGACAAACAACCATAAAAAATAATACAATTTTTGAAATAAAAAGAGTACCCAAGGATCACTCTCAGAGCAACATGCAAACATGTCTATACAATTATAATATACAGCCTTAAGACTTACAAAATGAGCCTTCAGAAATATACAACATGTATATAAATACATGGTTCTATAACAAAAAGGGGAAAACTATACAATAGTCTTCTTGCCACCACGGGCACAGCTAGATAAACCCCTCATGATCATCAACACCTGAAAAAGGTTTTAACAAATCCCACTACGTGAACCAAAGCCCAATAGAAACAGACTATGATGCAGTAAAGCAGGATATGCAATCACATAACACAAAGTAAATGGTTTTACTACAGAAAACCTCAAGTTTGTCAATGTGTACGCATGCACACACACATATATTACCATCATATCCAAGTGATTCTACCAACTCGTGGTTTCAAAACATAGGTACCGATGCCGAACGGGTATATAGACCCCATCACGTTACTATCACCCGGTCATTACAAGGCATGTGAAGTAACTGGACGCCCTATACTTCTGACACGACCTGCGTTCTTTTTCGGTTCACCAGTCGGCGGGCAGAGAAACCCATTCTGTGTAGTTTTTTAGTCTTTCACCGAGAAGCAACTCGAGCCCATATTAACTCGATCTATAGATCTCAACACGGTCCTTTTTAATTATCACATCAAAATTCAAACACACACGCGTGAGTCCAACCCAACATGGTTCCTCTCACCAAACCCACAATACCGTGAGTCCAACCCAAAAGGTTCCTCTCACCAAACCCATAACACCACACCACATGTAATATACCAAGAAAAGCTGAAAATAAGCTTTTTACCTACATAAACATGGTTTAAATCATACAATATGATATGTAGCATTTTCAATCGGTAGAAAAGCGTAAAATTACACATAGCACCCTTTAAAGACAGCATAGTCTACGATCCTACCTCGATGAGTCGAAACTCGAAGCCTCAAAAACTGAACCCCGTTGAAACGTGAATCTGATCAGATGAACATGTAGTTAACAATGTGAATAGCAAGGATCAACAAGATGATCATCAAAAACTAGGCCTGGGCACACCAAAAATGTAGAGAGAAGGCAGAGGGTTTGGAAGAAAAATGAGTTCTGAAACCAAAATAGGCATTGGAATATATATAGGCTCGGCCAAACAGTGTGTTCAGTCGACTGAATGGGCCAATTCAATCAACTGAAGAAGTTTTGGATCAGAAAAACTCCTCCACCGCCACACCTCAGTCAACTAGATGGCTCAATCCAGTCGACTGGACAAGCCTCCAGTCAACAGGGTCCTTCAATCCAGTCGACTGGACTGCTGGGAACCAGGTTTTTGTGCGTCCAACAGGTTTTTCAACTCCAGGACCAACTAAATAAACCCTAACAAAACCCAAAAAAGCATAACACGCATCTACACATGTTGTTCTACAATAATAAAACATAAACCATTCATCGAGGATATACATATAACGACAAAAACACGTTAAACATGTATTTATCATAAAATAAAATGGAACCGGGTCTCACAGTCTATGTTGGCCGTGTTGGGCATGTGTGGGTCTATGTTGGCCGTGTTGAACGTGTGTGGGTTCGTGTTTGCTGTGTTGGGCGTGTGTGAGTCCATGTTGGTCGTGTCAGGGCCTTGGGGGTTTCTTTTGGTTGTGTGGTGGCCTTTTTGTGGTGTGGTAGAGCTGTATGTCGGTATGAAACTGCTCGAGCAGTGGTTGAGCACTCGAGCATTTGAGCGGTGTTGGTCTTCGGGTTAGGTTTTCATTTTCTATGTTCTTATTTGTTTGGGTGAGAGGACAGGTTGTCCGGTGAGTGGACATCTGGTTGTGTGGCATGTGGTGCTGTTATGTGAAACGTAGTATTTTACGTGATTTTATGTATTTTAAACTCTAGTTTTAATTATGCATGTTGCAGGATGGATATGTGGCCATGCGGTATGTAAAACTCTAGTTTTAGTGACACGTGTGTGTGAGTGGTTGTATAGACAGATGAAAATGTGGTCCGATGTCCTGTAGATGAAAAAGTGATTTGATGTTTCAAGGACGAAAAAGTGGTTCGAGGAACGTTAGTCTGGGTTAACATGAATGGAAAAGGAGTTCGATATATGTTAACCCTAGTTAACAATGCATGTGGTGAGACGTATATGTGTAGAGAAGGTGTACTAGTTGGGATAGTGGTCCTTTGATGAAAACCTGAGAAGTGTACTAGTTGGTACTGTGGTCCTTTGGTGAAAGCCCGAGAAGTACATTAGATGGGTTTGCGGACCTTGGGTGAAAGATCGAAAAGAAGTGTGTTAGTTGGGACTGTGGTCCTTCGATGAAAACCCAGAAGTATATTAGTTGGGATTATGGTCATTCGGTAAAAGCCCGAGAAGTGTATTAGGTGGGGCAGTGGTCCTTCAGTGAAAGTATGAGAAAATCCTTGTGATGGGTGTGTACCACCGTGTTTCTGTAGAACTGTTGCATGTGGGTCATGAGAGTCGAGGCTTGTTGGAGTCGATCTTTATATGTGAAGCACTGTAGCATATTCATATGTATACAAAACCTTTTTCAATCTATTTTTAATGCTCTAGTCACTACAACAAAATAAGTCATTATTGACGAAATGATTTCGTCTCTAAATCTTTGTATTTCATCGCTAATAGATTCCGTGACGAAAATGCATCTTCTCCACTTTTGTCTCTAAAGGGTAGTCGCAAAAAATACCTCGTGACAAAATTTTAATTCCTCACTAAAACTATAACATTTTGTGTCGAAAATCCTTAACTCGTCACCAAACAAATGCCGTTTGTGACGATTTATTGTCATTTTTGGTGACGAAAATAATCGTCACAAAATATATTTCGTCACAAAAAAAGTCAATTGTTGACTAAAAAATTTCGTCATAAATGCTATTTCGTCACCAAAAATGAAAAACTATTTTTTTCATATAGTTCATTTGTGACCAAATATTTCCTCGCAATATAAAATAATTTGCGACGAACGCTATTTTCTCGCAAATGAAAACAATTAGTGACAGAATTTCGTGGCAACTTTCTTTACATAAATTGTTAACAACAATTAGTGACAACTAAAATTGTCGTAAAATTATCGCAAAATTAGATTTTTGTGACAAAACAAATTCCGTCTCTACTATAATGTAATTGGTGACAAACCATTTCATCACAAATAGATAGAATGAATGACAAAATTAATCAAAATTCACAACAATAAGTATAAATCTCCAATTTGTCTACATAATAATGTAAATGTACTTCTAATTTCAAAAAGATGTATCAAACATTTCGTTCCAAATAAATGGACAAAAAAATAGATGTTTAATCTAATAAAATAATATTTAAAAAATCGCGACACAAAATTCTTCAACGTCATCTTCCTTTTGTAGCAAATCTGCAAACACAATAAGAAAAATATCAAAATGATATATAGTTGATACAATAAATTGT
>JAUMHN010329199.1:0-17992 GCA_032360265.1 Heliamphora ciliata | reverse complement strand
AACTCCTCCCTGCATAAGTCCCTCCTCGAAGCTGGGAAATATCTCTCCAGAAAGACTCATGTAAAAGCTGCCCATGTATCCTCCACTGTAGTCCTGGCATACCTCCACCATTGATGAGCATTACCTCTCAGCTGAAAGGTAGCAAAAGAAACTCGCAACTCATCCTCCACAATCTGCAATGTGTTCAGGATCTGAGTCGTCAACTCCAACCACTCTATCGCCAGAAGAGGATCAGGATCTCCTGCAAAGGTAGGCCGATCCATGCGCTTGAACTCCCGCATCGCAACTATAGCCCTCGCCTCAGGCACCATCTCCCTAACAGGCTCACCCCTAGCAACCAGCTGCTGGATAGAACCAACCAGTACATGCAACAGCTCCGTCCGTCCATCGGTCCCTGGGGAGCATTAGCATCCCCAACATCAGGGATAGGAATATCCCCTTGGGCAGCACGGCCACGGCCAAAACCACGGCCTCGCCCTCTCCTCGCTTACATCGCGTCTATATGAAAGCGAAACAATAAATAAGATGCATCACATGGCATGAACATAAACGCTAAACACTTAGCATGCTATCACATAGCCACATAGGTTCATGCTAAACAACTCCACATATACCGAGGAGAACCAACAAGAATGACATGTCAATCTGGATAACCTACTTAGATTCCATGCTAGAAATCACGTCAGCTAAACGCGTTTCTAACTTGGCTCCCAAGTTTGTTAACCCAAACACCCAAAGGCAAGACTATCACTCCTAAGATTCAACCCGCATGCTCATATATACACATCGTTCACGTATGACTCGCATTCTATCACGTTCATGTTATCAAAACATCTAAACACGTGCAGTCAAGCACATGCAATCAACCTCACACGGTGATGCAACCTCTTTCCACGGCTCACAGGTATTCGAACCCAGAGGTGTGATACCAATTTGTCATGCTCCAAACTTCGGGCCACGTGAAACACCATAAACAACCATACATGATACCCAACTTGAGAATACACTCTCAAAATGAAACATACATGCATTGTATATAAACGCCAAATGGCAACATTATACGGCTCCAACGCCCGTAAAACATGTTATAACATACATGTAACAAAACTAGCAAAAAGAAAGACTACAACTCTTCCACCTCTTCAGCACCTGCAGATCAACCAGCGTGACCGGTACCTGAAAAAAAGCAAATCCCACACCGTGAGTCAAAGCTCAGCATATTCTAAACGACATAAGCAGTATAAGCTAAACATGCTCGATAAACAAAGTGCAGTTTTCGACTATCTTTCAAGCCAATAAAATAATTTTGAAAATCGTTTTATATCACGACTCACCAGAGCCAGAAAATAATTTTCACATACAAGGGAAAGCGAGGAAAAAAACCATTTGTCGACTCAACAGAGCCCTAAAAATGATTCAAGTATTACGACTCCCGCAGGCCGTTAATACAGTATTTCGACTCCCAAAGGCCGATAATACAATTTTTAAGAAAATTGGTCTATCGTCCCAAAATGCAATACATGCAATCCATAAACACGTGCCTCTTCAGGACCTCGTTTCAGCCTTAAGATATCGCGCACACACACACACTCGTGCCTCATCAGGATCTCGTTTCAATCCGTCAGATATCGCACACACCAGCTTTCGCAGCCTACCACACACACCCAGACACGCACACGTGCATCATCAACCGGGATTTACATCTACTGGATCACAAATTCATCTAATCCAGTTCATACACATGTGCAAACCTAAACCAGGATTTAAAACTTATAACCATGTATCAACACGACGTTCCACAAACCACGTCACATGCCTATAAAACTCTAGGTTTTAAAGCATAAACCATATTACACATAACGATTGATATCATAACCACGTAATCCACTTACGTATTTCGTACATAAATAAATAGTTATAAATATACACGTAACCATATTAAACAATGTCACGACACCACCCGTCAAAATCGACATCCACTCACGGGAACAACGCACATGACCACCACTGGCCCAAACACACACAGCACGGTCATCACAGACCCACGACGCTCACCTGCGCCAACACAACCCAACTTCAAACCATGCACCTAACCGTGCATCACAAACTGCATCTACCATGCACATCACAAACGAGGGCGACACTCAAACGCACACCCGAGGTCACGACACGACCCCCGAATCCATCACACAACCAACCAAACCCTAAAGGAATCCACAGGTATTTAAATCATATAATTTCCATAAATTAATCAATTGAATACCGTAGGACACCATTCGGAAACAAAGGAACCAGCCCAAAACCACCAAAACACCGTCCAGAGGTTCAGTCGACCGAACCCCACCTCCAGTATACCGAACACCCTACTAGAAAACCATAAAATGCCAAAACACCCAGTCCAGTTGACTGAACGCCTCGGTCTAGTCAATTGAACCCAAAAACAATGATCCAGTCGACTGAACCCATGAGTTCAGTCGACTGAACCCATCTAGAAACTGATTCCGTGCTACGGGTTCAACCTCTAAACCCTTGAATCGAAGCCTCAAAACCTCCGTACAATACCCTCGGACATACACACACCCAAGCCTAACCTCAAAACCACAAAAGATACTCTCAAAACACGATTCCATCCACCAGAACTAACGAAAACCCGATCTTTAACCCAAAAATCAACTTTGATGCAAAATTAGATCTATACAGATTTAACCGTAAAAAATGCACACGTTTACCCATAGCACCCTTATACAGCAGTAGAGTTTTGAATCCTACCTCGGTGAGTTCAAAACTCAATGGCACGAACCACGTGCAAAACCAAGCTTCACCGGATTTGAAATCTGACCGGATGGTTGCGTAGCCCAAGACGCCAAAACCACGGATCCGCTGTTGGATCACTGAAATTCGAGCCCTAGGCCCCCGAGAACTAGAGAGAAGGCAAAGAGAAAACGAAAAACTTACTGGAGAAGTTTTAGAAAAATATCTTTATGAAAATATCTAACTCCAGATATTTATAGGTCTCCAAAATATCTTTTTTTTTTAAATTTTGAGATTCGCGCCACAACGGCCCATAGCCACGGGAACCTACCCCGCATGCATATCTAAGCCTGATCATGCATCAAAAGCAGTAAAACATGCTGCAACGAAACACATAGCGTGCATTCAAAAACGCTAAAAAAAGAAAATGGGTCAGGGTCTCACGACTCTACCCCCTTAAAGGAATTTCTCCCCCGAAATTCAACTCAAAGCCAAAACAACAAACCGTCGATCGCAACCGACACGGCATACGAGATGGTCAGCTAAACCATTTCTAAGATATAGTCAAACAAGGTCAGGCATCCAAGACAATGGCCAACTATCTAAAAGACTCAAGTTCTACAACACTCCCTACTGTACATCACCACCAACTGCTGCCGCAACACAGCATACCATCCACGGATCCATAACCAACCCCAACAGATGCAATGATGAATCTGACTCAGAACATGACATCCATGAACACGTGCCTCTTCAGGACTTCATTTCAGCCTTATGATATCGCACACACACACACATCAGTGCCTCATCAGGATCTCGTTTCAATCCGTCAGATATCGCACACACTGGCTTTCGCAGCCTAACTCATTCGCCGGCTTTCGCAGCCTACCACACACACCCACACACGCACACGTGCATTATCAACCAGGATTTACATCTACTGGGTCACAGATTCATCTAATCCATTTCATACACATGTGCAAACCTAAACCAGGATTTAAAGCATATAACCATGTATCAACGCGAAGTTCCACAAACCACGTCACATGCCTATAAAACTCTAGGTTTTAAAGCAAAAACCATGTTACGCATAACGATTGATATCACAACCACGTAATCGACTTACGTATTTCGTACATAAATAAACAATTATAAATATACACGTAACCATATAAAACCACGTCACGACACCACCCGTCAAAACTGACATGCACTCACGGGAACAACCCACATGACCACCACTGGCCCAAACACACACAACACGGTCATCACAGACCCACAACGCTCACCTGCACCAACACAGCCCAACATCAAACCATGAACCTAATCGTGCATCACAAACCGCATCTACCATGCACATCACCCACGAGGGCGACACTCAAACGCACACCTGAGGCCACGACACAACCCCCGAAACCATCACACAACCAACCAATCCCAAAAAGAATCCACAGGTATTTAAATCATGTAATTCCCATAAATTAATCAATTGAATACCGTAGGACATCATTCGGAAACCAAGGAACCAACCCAAAACCACCAAAACACCGTCCAGAGGTTCAGTCGACTGAACTCCACCTCGAGTCGACCGAACACCATACTGCAAAACCACAAAATGCCAAAACACCCAGTCCAGTCGACCGAGCCCCTCGGTCCAGTCGACTGACCCAAAAATAATGATCTAGTTGACTGAACCCATGAGTTCAGTTGACTGAACCCACCCAGAAACTGATTCTGAGCTACGGGTTCAACTTCCAAACCCTTGAATCGAAGCCTTAAAACCTTCGTACACCACCCTTGGACATACACACTCCCAAGCCTAACCTCAACACCACAAAAGAATCTCTCAAAACACGATTCCATCCACCAGAACCAACGAAAACCGAATCTTTAACCCGAAAACCAACTTTGATGCAAAATCAGATCTACAGATATTTAACCGTTAAAAATGCACACGGTTACCCATAGCACCCTTATACATTAGTAGGGTTTGGAATCCTACCTCGATGAGTTCAAAACTCGATGCCTCGAACCACGTGCAAATTGAGCTTCACCAGAATTGAAATCTGACCGGATGGTTGCATAGCCCACGACGTCAAAACCATAGATCCGCTATTGGATCATTGAAAACCGAGCCCCAGGCCCCTGAGAACTTAGAGAGAAGGCAGAGAGAAAACGAGAAACTTATTGGAGAAGTTTTGGAAAAATATCTTTATGAAAATATCTAACTCTAGATATTTATAGGTCTCCAAAATATCTTTTTTTTGAAAATTTTTGAGATTCGCGCCACAACGGCCCACAGTCCCGGGAACCTACCCCGCATGCATATCTAAGTCCGATCATGCATCAAAAGCAATAAAATATGCTGCAACGAAAACATATAGCGCGCGTCCAAAAATGCCAATAAAAGAAAACGGGTCAGGGTCTTACAAAACCCTTCAGAGTTATATCCTTATCGATATGCTGCCCGTTTTTTCTATGAATTTTTAGGTTAAACCAATCTAGTTAATGTAGCTCTATTTTTCCTACCGGAGTGCTGGCCGTTTAAATAAACCTTCCCTCTAGAAGTTGGTTAATCTTTTCTTTAGCCGTTGTCCTGGGACGTCCTATTGTTATACTGCCAATATGAGCTCGACAGGGGCATTGTTTCACTCTCTGTATTTTCCGCTCATGATTTGCTATTTTCGGAACCTGAGATATCTGCTATCTGTTCACCCCGGAGGAGTCTGATACTAGTTACTTTGCTTTTAGGATTTAGGTTTCTCTGTGGGATTACCATTGGGCCGAGAAAAGTACAGTCAACACGTGTTTAGAAAAGATCAGTGACAGGAAGAGTCTGTAGGGTATCTGACCGGTCAACTAAAATGGTAGAAAACGAGGTGAATCTGGAAGCCCTATTGAGGACGATTACTGATATACAGAGAGTCGTAGAGCAACAAACCCAGGCTCAAGTGCAATGTCAGGCATAGATTCGGGCAATTTAGGCCCGTATTCTTATTGCGAATGGACAACCGGATGAGATGAATAAGAATGGAGAGGACTATTGGAATGACAACCAGGTCCCCGATGGACTGCAAGTTATTCCACCACCACCACGGAACCCTCTTCAGGTGATAGTTGAGGAGGAAAACACTGCGTAGTCTAGAGAATCTGTACTGATTGAGAAGATCGATAGGATGGAAAAATTCCTTAGAAAAGCCAAGGGAGTTGAGGAATATATGCTCGATGTAGGGGGACTCTTCCTGTTCCCATATGCAAAATTACTGAAAAAGTTCAAAATGCCAGACATGAAAAAATTTGACGGAACCGGAGATCCCAGAATTCATCTCCGAATGTATGTTGGTACCTTGTCGCCAATGGGGATGATGACCAGTTGAAGGCTCAGCTCTTTCGCCGATCTCTTTCTAGGGCAGCCCAGAAATGGTTTCTCTCCCTTGATGTAGCTAAAACCAGAACTTGGGAAGACATTGTAACGGTTTTTATCAGCCAGTATAGTTACAATGTCCAATTGGATGTAACTAGCCGAGAGCTTGAAACAACCCAACCGGAGAACAGGGAACCTTTCGTTGACATCCTGACCCGATGAAGGGGTAAGGCTACTAAGATGACAAATCAACCTTCTGGAAAGGAACAAGTAAGGATGGTGGTAAAGAACCTGTAGTCTCTGTTGTAGCGTTACTTGATCACGAGCCACTCTCCACATTCGAGCAATTATTTGATGCCGCGGTCCAGATAGAGGATGCAATCCAGTCAGGGGATATTGAAAAAGTCGACCCGAGCCAAAAACCACAAAGAAGGACCTTTCCTACAACCAATCAAAATCAGTCCACTGCTCGCTTGGGTGAGCGGAATCTTTTAAATCCTTCCACCCATCCAACGAATAATTCTCAACAATCAGATAATAGCCAACAATAACAAAAGCCGAGGAGGGTTTTCACCCCCCTCAACATTCCATTATCCACTGCCTTGAGTCGACTTATCGAGAAGGGGCTCATCAAGCCATTGGACCCCATGCCTATTCCTGATCCCCTACCGCTAAGGTTTAATGCTTCCTAATACTGTGCCTTCCACCAAGGTCACAGGCACCTAACTAACAAGTCTTTGAGACTCCGACACGAGATCCAAAACCTCATTGACAACAAGGTGATCCCACCACCATCTGTCACCCCAAAACCAAATGTCACTACTAACCCACTGCCGAATAGCGCTAGGCAGGCTGGGGTAAATTACACGTCTCTGGGGGAATTAGAGGACCCGAGTCAGCACATCTGTTCAGTGCACCTGCTGCACCCTCATGTTTCAATAACCGAGGATCAGACAGCGTGCTCGTTCATGATGATTAGGGGGAGTCGATACAGGATGGAAGAATGGAATGATAATACCTGAGAATTGTATCGATCGCTAATCCAAGTCTACCAACAAGAGGAGGAGTGCAACGAAGAAGATGACTGGCTATTAGATTATCTGGCCCGACCCTATGGATTCGGCCACGTGCTTGATGGAATCACCCTTCCCTAACTTTTTGAGGGAGAGATACATGTCGACGAAATGCAGTCCTATTAGCTGGTAAGGGTTGTGCTAAAGTCAGACGGGGCCGAGTGGACTGACTTTTGGGCCGCTCGGGAACAGCTAGTGAATTTTATTGGAGAAGACATCTGGGAGGAAATTGATAACACATGGGCCATTGATGATGACAAGGAAAGAAGAGAAAGGGTAGCCGTTAGTGATTTAAATGATTTGTGGGCATTTGAAAGCCTTCTACACGTAAACAAAGTGAGACAGACTGATAATGTGATGCCAGGGTTATGAGATCCTAAAGACGGCGTAGAACACCTAACTAGAAGTGGACGACATTTTAAGCTGGTTCAGCTGGAGAAGGGACAGCCAAGTGGAAAAGGGAAAGAGATCGAGCAAGAGGAGGAGGATGATGCTGTATTGAGACAGTTGAAAAAGACGTAGGCCAACATCAGTATCTGGGGCTTGTTGATGGCATCACATAAGCATAGAAAAGAAATTTTGAAGGTGTTGAACAAGGCCAGTGTCCTGATAGATGCAACCCCCAAGCAGCTCATTGGGCTTATTCTGCCAGCCGCCGAACCAAAAGTCATTTCCTTTTCTAATAAGGATTTGCCCGCTGAAGGAAAAAGTCACAACAAGCCGCTTCATATCACCGTCAAGTGCCTATCAAAATGGGCCCCGGTTACCATCATTGATAATGGGTCTGCCTTGAACGTTTGCCCATTGAGAATAGCCGTTTGCTTAGAGATGAGGCCGGACTAGTTCACTCCATGCAATCAAGGGGTGCGAGCCTATGACAACACAAGAAGGGATGTACTAGGACTGGTATCATTTGCCATTTCAGTGGGACCACTGGAAACCTCAGTTGAGTTTCACGTGTTAGATGTGTTGGCCTCCTTCAATCTGCTGCTGGGCAAGCCATGTTTACATGACCCAAATGTCCAAGCAGTACCATCTACCCTTCACCAAAAACTAAAATTAATAAAGAATGGGATAGTTTTGACCATTCATGGAGAGGACAATATTCATCTCCTGAAAGAGGAGAGGGCACAACTCTGCTAGAAGTTCAACATAGTGAAGATGATGTGTTGTGCAGTGGTTTTCAATTCGATGAAGCACACGCTGTTCAGACGCTGATGAATGAAGAAGAAAGGTATGTCAACCCACGAGCTTTAATTATGATGAGGAAAATATCCTTCTTCCCTGGCATAAGATTAGGACGTAAGCAACAGGGAATCTCGGAACCCATTCAGGTATTGCCGACTTCACACCAATTTGGTCTTGGATATAAACCAATGGAAGAAGATCTGAAAGGGCCTAGAAAGGGGCAAAAGACTAATTATTCCGGGACACTCAACGGGTACTTCGTCAAGGAAGGGGAAGATTTCCCATATTGTGGCTTTCCAGAGCCGTGGGTCAATGAGGAAATCAATCGAAAGCTGCTGGGGTTGGAGATCTTCTTCAGCCATCAGTTGTCTGACACGAGAGAGGAAGAGATAGGGAAAGGGAAAGAAGAAGGAAAGGAGGTTCAGGAGGAAGACTGGGTTGACAAGCTTGATGGTACTGACCTTGGAATACTGTGTAATGAGAAGATGGCTTAGCTTCAGATGACTGATCAGGGCTGCTTCATGATGAGCTCCGACGTATTCACCGATTGTACCAAGCTCATCGTCGACGCGACGGTGAAAGAAGTGAAAATCTGGACCATCGAGTCTTGTAATGTGTAGGTTGTCTATCCCGAGTCTGGGATTGAGTCTGAGTCTGTAGCCAAGGACACATCTGTTGGTGCTCCTCTTCGAGCTCTTACCATCGAGTTTGAAATTCCCATTGTTCTCAATAAAATAAACAAAGTTTTTGGTTACTCTGCTTTGTTTGATTTATTTCATACGCTTTCTGACGATTTTAAATTCGACGGGAATATCCTCGAAGAAATAAAACTTTTAATAAAAAGAGAAGAAGAATTGCGTGCCCAACTAATAATTGAAGAAATTTTATCAATAAATCTGGGTAATGAAACTAACCCGCAAAATGTTCAAATTGGTTCTTCTTTATCCTTAGTTGAAAAAGAACAATTAATAACTTTATTAAAAGAATTCAAAGATGTATTTGCATGGTCTTACGAAGATATGCTTGGAATTGATCCTGATATTGTCCAACACCACATCCCCTTCTACCCCGATGCTAAACCGGTCAAACAGAAGTTAAGAAGGATCCGGCCAGAATGTGCTCTAAAGATCAAAGAAGAGGTTGCCAAACAGATCAACGCTGGATTCCTAATGGTAATTGAGTATCTGAAATGGGTAGCCAATATAGTGCCGGTTCTATAGAAGGACGGTCGTATCCGAGTCTATGTGGATTTTTGGGATCTCAACAAGGCTAGCCCGAAAGATGATTTTTCACTACCGCGCATCGATGTCTTAGTAGACAGTACAGCAGGGTATGCCTTGCTGTCATTCATGGATGGCTTCTCTGGATACAACCAGATTTTAATGGATCTCGACGACAGAGAAAAGACAATGTTTACCACACCCTGGGGGACCTACTGTTATCGTATGATGCCATTCGGTCTAAAGAATGCAGGGGTAACCTATCAAAGGGCTGCCACTACTCTACTGCATGACATGATACATAAGGAGGTCGAGGTGTACGTGGATGATATGATAGTCAAATCTAAGGATCGGAATGGCCACATCGCAGCACTGCAAAAGTTCTTTGAAAAGATTCGAAAGTACAAGATGCGACTCAACCCACAGAAATGTGCCTTCGGAGTCACTGCCGAAAAGATGCTTGGATTTATGATCACTCAACGGGGCATTGAAGTCGATCTTTGAAAGATTAAAGCAATTTTGGAAATGCCTCCTCCGAGGACCGAGCGAGAAGTTAGAGGTTTCCTCGGTAAGATATAATTTTTTCGCCTATTCATCGCAAAACTAACAATTACCTGCGAGCCGCTCTTTCGTTTGCTAAAGAAATGAGTCAAATTTGAATGGGATCAGAAATGCCAAGACGCCTTTAATGCCGTACGACAGTATCTACAAAATCCACCTGTTTTAGCTCCTCCCGAACCTGATAGGCCACTGATCCTTTACTTGTCAGTGACTAATTCAGAAATGGGATGTATACTGGCACAAGAAGGTGAGACGGGAATTGAAAAGGCTGTCTACTACTTAAGCAAGAAGATGACTGGGTCAGAAATACGGTACACACCACTAGAGAAGACATGTTGGGCCTTAGTTTGGGCCTCCCAAAATTGAGGCATTACATGATATCTTTCACAGTGAATATCATTTACCGGATGGACCCGTTGAAGTATTTATTCAAAAAGCCAGCGCTGACAAGAAGGTTGGCTCGATGGTTGCTGTTATTATCCAAGTTTGATCTCCAATATGTCACCTGGAAGTCAGTCAAAGGCAGAGTAGTGGCAAAATTTATGGCCAATCAACCAGTTGAAGGAGATGAAGATACAGAGTTCTAGTTCCCCGATGAACAACTGATGAAAGTCGGGGATGACAAGTGGACTCTATATTTCGATGGCACATCCAATCAATACGGCTATGGAATAGGAGTCCTAGTCACTCCTGATGAATCACATGTTCCGTTATCTCTAAAACTCAATTTTGAAGTCACCAATAATTAGGCTGAGTATGAAGCATGTCTAGCCGGATTGGAGGTAACTTTAGAACTAGGGGCAAGGAAGCTGGAAGTCTTTGGAGACTCAGCGCTAGTGGTTTCACAAGCAAGAGGGGAATGGAAAGTTAGGGACTTAACCTTGATTCTCTATCATCAAAAACTAGAGAAGCTGATACCGTGCTTTGAATTGGTTATCTTTACCCATGTACCAAGACTGCTGAACAAGTTCGCCGATGCATTGGCCACCCTAGCATCCATGATTGACATACCTCCCGGAGTCCAAATGAGACCTTTGATAATTGAGCAAAAGAGGAAGCCGGCATATGTGATGGCATCCGCTATTGAAGAGAGCACTGATAGACTTCCATGGTACTTTGACATTCAGAACTTCGTAGAGAAAGGAGAATATCCCAAGTTTACCAGCAAGAAGGACAAAAGGGCAATACGAAGACTATCTGCACAATTTGTCATTTACGGTGGCAGATTATATAAACGAGGACATTCTGGGGTTAATAAGCTATGTGTAAACATGGAAGAGGGCCAAGAACTGATGAAAGAAATAAACGCAGGTGTCTGCAGGCCACACATGAGTGGAAATATGTTAGCCAAGAAAATCCTACAACAAGGATACTTTTGGATGACAATGGAGACAGATTGTATACAGTTCGTGCGGAGGTGCCAAAAGTGTCAGATTCACGCAAACCTTATGCACATTCCCCCGTCTCAGCTGTCTAACCTGATGTCACCATGGCCATTCTCAGTATGGGGCATCGACGTGATTGGCAGGGTAGCACCAAAGGCATCTAATGGACATGAGTTTATCCTGGTGGCCATCGATTATTTTACCAAGTGGGTGGAAGCAGCTTCCTACTCGGTATTGAAGGCCTCCCATGTCGCTTTGTTTATCAAGCAAAACATCATTTGCCGATACGGGGTACCGCATGAAATTATCTCGAATAATGGCTCACATTTCCAAGGAGAGGTTCTGAATCTTTTTGAGAAATACCGGATAGTGGCTCATAAGTCCTCGCCATATCGGCTGCAAACCAACGGAACAATCAAGGCAGCAAATAAGAACATTAAGAAAATCCTGCAAAAGACAATCAACTCACACAAAGATTGGCCAGAGCACCTGCCATTTTCACTTTGGGGATACCGAACATCAATCCTAACTTCAACAGGAACAACGTCGTACTCTTAAGTATACGAGATGGAAGTCGTGCTTCCCATTGAGGTGGAAATCCCCTCACTAAGTGTAGTGGCCGAGTCTAATATCACAGAAGTAGGATGGCAGAGGAACCGGATGGAAGAGTTGCTTTTGTTTGATGAAAGAAGGCTGCAGGCTCTGTTTCATATATAAGGTTACCAAAGGAGGATAGCTCGGGCATTCAATAAGAAGGTCAAGACTCGGGACCTCAGAGAAGGAGATTTGGTTCTCAAAGAAATCAGAGCTCCCATCTTCGACCCGAGAGGTAAGTTCAAGCCAAACTGGTCCGGACCATTTCTGATCAAAACCATTATGACCGGTGGTGCAGTCATTATTATGGACTTAGATGGCAATGTGTTCTCCACTCCAGTTAATCTCGATCAACTCAAAAAATACTATCCCTAAGGTAAAAATAAAAAGAAAAAGCTTGCTGAGTTAAAAACTGAAAAGGCAACTCAGGCAAAAGTTAGAGCGGCCTGCAAGGCCGAAAATCCAAAACGACGACCTTGGAAAAAATTAGGGCATCACAAAAGGAGAGTTTCAACACCCGAGCAAAAACCAAGCCCGAACTACGTTACGACCTGATTTCAACTTTTGGGATACGTAGGTAGCTTCTTATCAAGAAGTCCGGGCACTCTCTTTGTTTAACTATCTTTAAATCTGAATAAGACCAATGTAAATTAATTTTTGAATTCTGATAATGCAGTCATTAAAATTTTGAATAAATTTAAACCATCTTAAACATAAAAGTGGGAGTTTGTCATTACTTTGATCAGAATTACAAAGTTTTGAATAAAAGGAGGGGCACGCAAGTCCCAAACTCTATAAACAAAATAAGGGAAAACTATGAAATTTTCAAAACAAAGCAAGAGGCCTCAAGTTCTCCTTGTTTTTGCTACTTGTGTTTCTTTTTCTTTATCTTGTTTCTCCCGATCCTGTATCAGCCATGTCTTGTATTCAGCAGAAAGATTAGGACACTGCAGCTCATGCATCTCCATCATTGAACAGAATGGCTAGGCATCCTGATATGAAGATAGAAACAGAGCCCGTAATATGGATGAAAATAGACGACCTCGAATGCTGAGGAAGATGATCTGATCGCGACCAAACTGCTTCATGATCCAACGGGGGTAATAGAAGGTAGTCTGACACAAATCGACCAGCAGAACACCAAGGTGATCCATAGTGGTCAGAGTCATAGCAGGAATCCGTCACCAAGAGCACTGCCAGGTAATGTCTGGGCCAGTCAGAGAAGAAAGATATTGTCACCAAGATGCCTCAGTGTCGCATATATAATAACACGGGCGGTAAAGGAAAGCAGCAGCATTGTGCCTGTCAGTGGGAGGCTTTTGCACAAGATTTATCTTCTCCATTAGCCAGATCTATAGTAAGGGTTAAAATAGTAAGAAAAAGGGGCTTTGCGGTATGACAGAAAACTTGATACAGAGGAAGATGTTAAGCTTCCCTGGAGAAGTAAAGGGCTGCCAGCAAAGGTTGTGGTCTCACCACGATGAACAGCATCCAAGCCCAGTAGTGTCTCGACCAGAACAAGGGGCACAAAGTCCTTCCCCATCTACATTTGGCCAGCAATGTCAACTAGGGCACAACTAACCCGCCTATGAGAAGGAATAAGGAGGTACTGGGCGAGGAGGCAGATGCAAAGTGTATAACGACAACGTAGCTGAAAGTCAAGATCGCTGAGATCGCCAGTAGGATGAAACCTCTCAATAAGCCACGGGATGTCAAGACAGTCGCCCGAGGTCAGAAGAGAATCCTCTATCCTGGATAGGCCACAAAATTGCATCACTTGCTGTTGAACCGAGAGGAAGGGGGTAGGAACGGCGACAGAACTCTGTGGAGTCAAGTCCAAAATCGCCGCGAACTCCTCCACGGTGTGGCAGAGTTCTTCGAGGCCAAACCGAAAGACGTGGAACTATGGATCCCATAGTTGAACGGCGGCCTTCAGCAATGGTTCGTTGATCTTCACGGCCATAAGATGAAACAAAGAGTTGATCCCAAAAGAAGCAAAGTTTAGATGTTCAATGTGGGAGAATGCCTTAATCCATGAAGAAAGTGAGATAGCCATTTGAGTGTAAGAAACATAAAAGGCAGCCTTCAGGGCTGAGTTTATAAGGCAAAGAAAGGGCGGGAAACTAAAAAATTCTGCATAAGGCAGACTCATTGTGGCAGTCGCCACCTTGGAGTTTGCGACCGCTAACTTGAAAAAGCACAGTACAATGACATCAACACTTTAACCAGGCAGCCACCATGTTGGAGGTGGTTAATTATGGCGGTCGCCATGTTTAAATGTGGCGGGTTTGTGTCAGCTTCTGTGGAATTTTGACGTTTGTGTTATATAGGACAATTTGGGGCAACAAATAAAAAAAGAAGAAGCATATGACAAAAGAATATAAAGCAGTAAAATGGCACGAAGGCTCAAAAAATGCAATGTATCAGAATTGGGGCACCCAGCCCCAATAAACAGTAAATTGGGGCACGCAGGCCCATGGATCAAGTAAATATGTCAAGCTGGGGCACGCAGGCCCATCAAAACAAATGTGTCAAAAAAAAAACAAAACTAGGGGAGGGAAAGCTCTCTCTCTCAAACATGTCTTGGGCGAACTCGACGGGAGGAAGAACCAGCCTCATCTGAGCTGACATCCTCGAAGAGCCGCTCGATGTCATCATCACCATCATCACTACCGGAGGAAGAGGATATGGCTCTGGAGCCGCTCCTGGTAGACGAGATGGATCCTCTGGAGCGAGCTCTGGATGAAGCAGTGCGAGATCCACAGCCACAGCCTCGACCCGGAGCTGGAACCGAGGCAGGAGCAGGAGCAGGTGGTGGAATAGCAGCAGCTACAGGAGAGTGTCGAAAGAGACAAAAAAATTAGGAAACAGTGTAAAGGAGAGCAAAGAAATCAAAAGATAAACACTCACCGACCGAGGAACAAAAGGAACTCTAGCTGCACGCAGAGCAGCATTCTACTAACGAACTAGGGTCCGCAAGCCGCTCATCACCAGCATGAGATGATCCAGCCAAGCCTGATCCGTCTGTTGAGAAATAATACAAAACTAAGCAATCAACGAATAAAGAAGGATGAAAAAGAAATAGTGAGAAAAAAAGTCAAACCTGGCCGTGCTCTGGCCGAAACTCTGGGACAGGAGAAACTGAGATAGGAATGTCGAAAGGATACCTGTTCACGAAGGAGGATAAAGTCCAGGGTATCTCGACACTCCTAGTCCCACCAGCCAAACCAACGTCAGCAGCAGCAGCAGCACCAGCACTAACAGCCTCCGATGCCAATCCTCTCCTCCGGCCGCCAGGGCCAGCCGGGCCTGGACCTAATAGACGCATCAGGTGTGCCCGGACCCATGCTGTGTAGTCCCCTTTCGCCACCAGCAACTTTGAAACTGGGGTCCCCACCGTCTCCAGCAGCAAGTCAACGCGGCCTATATGATCAGTCCAGCGCATACAGACTGGAGAAACCACCGGTATCCTAAAGTGATCAAGGCCGAGCGACTAATGGACCACTCGCTCGCCAAGAGAGTACTCCTGACCGAATGGACCATCTAGTAGGATCCTTCTTGCAGCAATGTCACGACTGCGCATCAGATCTGTGCCGACCCGATCCTCCACTCCTCACCAGACATTCTAGTGAACCTGCAGTAATTAAAAGAATAATACATTACAGTAATCAGTATGCAGTACAGTACAGTAAACAGCTGTGAATAGGATGCAATACGATAAAAATGATACCTGGTCGGGGGTCAGCCGGTCCAGTGAGACCCAAAAATGGTCTATATCCTTCCCTCCAGCCTTCTTCCCCTTTAGTCCACGGGACCACCGGGCTGCTTGGAGAATAACCAGAGGGTCTGCCGCGGAGTTCGCCAGGACATGAAGCCTGAGGAACTCGTAAGTCCACAATTGAAATGAAGAAGGCGTCAATCAATAAATAATGGATAACAGGAGAATGGAAATGAATTGAAAAATATAGGAACTAAATCATACCTCCCAGGTCCTCCAGTATCCCCTGATGCTAAGCTCCTGGGGGAACCGGGTCAGTGTCCGCATAAACCCATAGAGAGTGGCAAGGGCAGCTCCTCCCCAGTTGAATGAAGCAACCCGGTCTAAACGAGCAAGGGCGCCAAGGTAATGTAGATGAATGGTATTCTTCTTGTTCGAAAATAAGGAGGTACCAAACATATACATCAAAAAGCCTCGGGCGACCCACTCGAAGTGACAGGGCTAAAAGCAGTGGAAGTGGCAGAAGAGCTCGAAGAACCAGGTGCATTGAACCCGATCTCTGTCTATCTGTGCAGGGATGGCTTCAAGGAAATATAACAGCGTGTCGACAGACCGAGCTATGGACGGATCAAATGGGATAGGGGCTCCTCTGAACCGAATGCAAGTGATGAGAGCAAAGTTGAGAGGCGTCACAGTAGCCTCGAAAGTAGTAAAGTGGAAGGTATTAGTGGTATTCCACCACCGCTCAGCCAGGGCCGTCAACCAGACCCGGTCATTGCTCATCCTACCCAGCAGGGGTATGAATCGAGCAAAGCCGGAGTCATCAATAATGGCCCAGATAGGAGCAGGGAGGGCATCATACCACTCCAATACCTCTCTGGAGGCAGAACCTCCGAAACATCTGACATAATGACCAACCTGAAAAGAGAAAAATAAGTAGAGAATGTGTAAAGAACAGATCAAGCAAGCAAAGCGCAGAAAGATATCCGAAAGCTAAACCCTAGGTTCGTGTGTATGTGACGACCCTTCGGTTCTTTTAAGCCCTGATAAATTAGGTAAATTCTCCTATCCTAGGTTCGTGTGTATGTGACGACCCTACCTTAGGTTCTTTTAAGCTCTGATAAATTAGGTAAATTCCCCTACCCTAGGTTCGTGTGTATGTGACGTCCCTTCGGTTCTTTCAAGCCCAAATAAATCAGGTAAATTCCCCTACCCTATGTTTGTGTGTATGTGACGACCCTTCGGTTCTTTTAAGCCCTAATAAATTAGGCAAATTCCCCTATCCTAGGTTCGTGTGTATGTGACGTCCCTTCGGTTCTTTTATGCCCTGATAAATCAGGTAAATTTCCCTACCCTAGGTTCTTATGTATGTGAGACCCTTCGATTTTTTCAAGCCCTAATAATTCAGGTAAATTCTCCTACCCTAGATTCGTGTGTATGTGACGACCCTTCGGTTCTTTCATGCCCTGATAAATCAAGCAAATTCCCCTACCCTAGGTTAGTGTGTATGTGACGAACCTTCGATTCTTTTAAGTCCTGATAAATCAGAAAAATTCTCCTACCTTAGGTTCGTGTGTATGTGACGGCCCTTCAGTTCTTTCAAGCCATGACAAATTTCTCTACCCTAGGTTCGTGTGTATGTGACAACCCTTCGGTTCTTTCAAGCCTTGATAAATCAGGAAAATTCTCCTACCCTAGGTTCGTGTGTATGTGACGACCCTTCAGTTCTTTCTAGCCATGATAAATCAGGCAAATTCTCCTACCATAGGTTCGTGTGTATGTGACGACCCTTCGGTTCTTTCAAGCCTTGACAAATTCCCCTACCCTAGGTTCGTGTGTATGTGATGACCCTTCGGTTCTCTCAAGCCTTGATAAATCAGGAAAATTCTCCTACCCTAGGTTCGTGTGTATGTGACGACCCTTCGGTTCTTTCAAGCCTTGATAAATCAGGCAAATTCTCCTACCTTAGGTTCGTGTGTATGTGACGACCCTTCAGTTCTTTTGTTAGGAATGTATACTGAAAAGCCATGCTTTTTAAGTATTTTATTCTTGATCCCTGGTATATTAATGAGAAACATTTGAGATGTTTTTGCATTCATGGTTTCATATTTATATTTGTGATGAATGAATGCATAGTC